>VUQH01000937.1:55679-95843 GCA_015106775.1 Etroplus canarensis
TTCTCCCTTTAAACAGTAGAAGGGAGTAGGGACACAATAGTAGAAAGTTAGTAGTTATGACATGATTCTTGACACCACAGTAAAGCAAAAAACCCAAAAGGATTATCTCAATGCTTAAACATGTAAAAATGTAGCTTTGGCTGCCCCCTTGTATTTTCTCCAGGGGGTCGCCACAGAGGATTTATCCACATTGGTAATTTGGCAGGGGTTTTACACTGGATGCCCTTCCTGAAGCAACCCTACATGGTGAGAGGGCCATGTGTCCCCTTAAAATTCTTTAATTTGAACATTATAAAACTGGCATTTGTTAGCCTAAAGATTTTTATATAATGGTTTCCTTGGCTAACGTTTAAGCCTAAGTAACATAATTTCCAATGGCAATGCCAGGTGTATCAAACAGAATTTCACAACAACAAAAAATTGATAATACTTTGGATTTTGTTAATATTAATTAAAACCATAAATTCTTTGAAGTCTTTTAGTGCTTAAAGTGGAAGTATATCCTCCCTTGGCCTTCCGTGCAAATACTTCCATATCTGACTCTTACTGCGTTTCCTATCAGAGAGTCACGCTTGTAGTTTTTCCTATACCATCTGTAGTTCTTCCTGTGTGTGTGTGTGTGTGTGTGTGTGTGTGTTGCCCTTCTTCTTCAGCATATAAGAACAGACCTGTGCATTTGTAAGCATATGCTGCCCCCTGTCACTTCTGTAAGATTTGCCCCCTCAGTACATACGCTGCCTGCTGTACTAGCGGTACTAAAAAAAGAAGTACCATCATGTTTTCAAAAATTTCGGTTTTGAAAGGTATCATAAGTATCATTTCTTGTGACAGCTCTCACTGGGAGGGCCTTCTGTGGTCACAAGCAAAGATGTGTTTACGTAAGATGATCATATTACTGACATCTGCTCTCATTGTCATCACACAGAGCCATGAGTAGCAAAAAAGTAATAAAAAAGGAGTATTTCAAGAGCAGGGATTACTTGCACATGCACTAACCTCATTATTTGAAACTTTGGCCATGTTTGATATGAGCAGCCACAATTGTAATGGTATATACATGACAGAAAATCTGAACAGTACAAAAGGTCCTCTTAAATATCAGATCTAAAGGATGAGAATAGAAGTTCTACTGCATTAAAAAAACAAAAAAAACAACTCAAAATGATGAATACGAAGAATGAGCAGCCAGGATATTCACCAGACATTCATGTTGTGTTTAATAAACATGGACCCAATATGGACTTCATTACTAAGTGCATGAGCCCAGTGTAGCTCAGTGGCCCCAGACAAGTAATTAGAGTTCACACTGAGGCCTGACTCTAAAATACAGTCATTATCACAGCAAAAAATACAACCTTTCCAGGTCACATCACTTTGTTTGCAGCAGTAAAAGTAGTTTATTTCTGTATTGTGCCACCATTATAGTAGCCCCAGTCCACTTGCCAGCATTTTATGGAGCACAGAGTGATTGGGGGCGACTGAGAGCTTCAATAAAAATGTGGTAACACAATTGGCCCACCACAAGGTAACTGAGAGTGTGACGATTTTTGTGTGGAATTTGAGCTTGATTGTAGTATAATTTTATATACCAGTGTATGCGTTGTGTGTGGAGAACAGTTTTCATCACCCGGATTTAACAAGTGTCTTGTGAGCGAAATGCCGAACTCAGGCACCAAATTCTTTACAGCCCCCCTAAGAGCTAATCAGCCATCTTTGCAATGAAACACTGGAGTTTATATTGGCCTTTCTAACAAAATAGTCCCAGTGTACGCCTGTTGTTAAGCCCAAAGGTCCTGGCAAGCATGAAACTCATCCTGTTGCTGTCTTGGTAATCACTGAATACAAACAGAAGAAAACAAGGCCATAATCTGAGAGGACAAAAAATAGGCCCAAAGTATTTTTTGGTAGGCTGGATTGTGGACAGAAGTTTCTCACAACAATGAGTAAATGTCCCAAGAGAAATTGCCCTTGGAATGTGAGATCAGCTGTGAATTTTCAATCATCTTGACTTCCTCCCGCAAGACTTCTGATTCCGTAAAACATCTTGTAAATATGATGTCTAACCACTTCTCAGGGGCACAGTTTGCAGTGAGCTATGGAGTTGGATCTGTTTCTGCTGGAAATGCACGATGATGATAAATAGGCAAATCTGGTCTATTTGTGTTGAGCTCAATTTAAGATGTTAACTGCTATAATGTAGAGCCATTTTTCTTTGTTGGGACACATATTTATAAAATATTTTTATGCAAGTTTCTCATGAGATGATGATATTTTAGCCACTAGGCCACTAAAGATCATAAAAATATATAATGCTACTTAAGTTTATGGTCCAAAAACATCCTTTTCGACAAATCCGATGAAGTACCCGCCCCCACCCCACCCTTTTTTTTCATAGAGGCACCACTTGAATGAGGACTCGTGGGAGGATCCTGCACAATACTCTGACTTTCAGCATGCTGAAGACACGGGCTGTACTTTCAAAGCCTATACACTTCATCAAACACCCCAGTGAAGAGGAAGGGGAGGATGACCCTGCTCACATATATACAACACTCCTGGCACTAGCGCCAATTTATCACACGTAATTTCCTCAGCTCTTGACCTCTGACCCCTCCCTAGGGCTGTGTTTGTATTGAGGGCAAGGTGCCACTGTCTGAAATGTCTGTCTGAAATCTCTCTAGAGGGACACGGCAGTATTTGCTGAGAAAATATGCCGCTTAAGCCACCATTGGTGGATCCACCCTTGTGCCCAGCATGTGTTGCTGTATCTCTGTGTGTATGTTTATCATTGTCTCCTGTGTGTTTTATGCATGCTGCTCATTAGCCAGACAATGGCTACTTACAATAAAATGCCATTCAGAGCAATATGTCAGCTAACCTTCAGGATGAAAGAATGGAGGGTGGTAGGAGAATGTGCTCAGAAAGAAAGAGGGCTGAATAATAAAAGAAAAGCGAGGTGAATGTGAAAGGAATTACAGGGAGACTCTGTGGAGAGTTTAAGAAGAAAATGGTCAATATGTTAAACAAATGACAAGGGGGTTTGCCTATGTTTTACTACAGTGTTTATAGAACAAAGAATCGGCAAGACTCCAGGTTGACCCACCAACCTGCCTCTCTGAACAGCAATGTTACAAGTGAGGCCAATGGGTCAGAGTGCCCTGACCTTGCATGCCTGTGAGACCCAGCAGAATGAGACAGCAGCACTGCTCCGTGCATGCACCAGCCACACCGCTGCGGCCCTATCTGAGGCACTAGCTCCATCCAGTGTATGCTCACTCTCTTCCCCTTACATCACCGCGTCTGGAGGCAGAAGGTGGGGAGGGGTACAAGATTAATGATGGTGCTAACCGCGTATTTATCATCCGACTGGAGAGTAATGCGACACCTTTCTAATCTGAATATATTTCATTGGGCTGTTATGGCACTCAGCCCTGGGCCGCATGTATGTGTGAGTGTGTGCTTTCAAGTTGTGTATGCCTGTGACTCGAAGTGTATTTGAATGTTAATCATATCTGCATGAATTGCACGTGAGAATGCGTGTGCTCCTAAAGGCATGAGATACCAAACAGGCCGCCATAAACGCTTGTGCTATCTACCATGGCAAAACGGCCCTGTGGTAATTAGATAAAGATGAAGTTCCTCTTTCCGGCACGTTGGGGCCACGCTCCCCAAGATCCTCTCTTTTGATTCTCAGCTGCCTTATCACCCTTCTTCCATCCTCCTCTCAATCTCTCCATCTGGTTCTCCTAGTACTTCTTTTTGGCACTCAGCAAAAATAAAGATGGATGTCTCCCCAGCAGAGATAGGGAGATACGGAATGCGCAATGCCAAGATGGGTCCCGATAGGCCCCACATTGGGCCTCCCGTTAGACTGACTCGGCCAGGCTTGCCAGAACTGTTGAGGAACTTTTGGAATAGAAACTGCCTGTTTTAGAAGATACTCTGCAGTGGGCGTTTTTCAGATGGGGAACACACAAGTTGAGTAGGTAGTTTGTCCACACTTGGGATATGCACAAGTCCACACACAAATGTTAAATTATACAACAGCTTGGCTTTGTTGCTGTATGTCATATTTAGTATTACTCTGACTAATCCATTAATGTAGAAGAATATCACAAAAGAAGGCAGTAGTAAGTGTCTGAAATCTCTTCTGAATTTATTTTTTAAATCCATCCGGGTGTTTGGGCTTGCTTATGTGGTAAAAACATGGTCACATGCAGATGTATGGTTGGATTACCTTGAGATGTGTTGAAAAACAACAACATTCAACACCTGAATAAATACTGTTTCTATCAATAATTAAGTATGTCCACAGCCTGTTACAATTAAGCACAAGGTACAGCTTTAGACAGGCTGTTCTCCCAGGATTTCAGCATCTTAAGGCAACATACAGCGTATACAGGCTTATGTTCTATTTGACAATCACTGCAGTGACATAGCCGTCGAAATTTTATGCTGGAAGGAAATACACTCATGGGCATGCTTTCTCGCACAAAGAGCTTTTCTCTTGGAGATTATGTTTCTTGCTTTCTTGTGTATCCTTTGCCAATCTGCCATTTATGTAAATGAACATATTTCAGACTCGGAAGCTTATTGCGCGTTTCTTTGTTCCACTTCATTGTAAAGCAACAAAGGGAGAGAGGCAGTCATATGATGATTCTTCAAGTAAGAGATTTGGCTGAGGCATCCCACAAACTAACCTACCCACCTACCCAAGCTTACATTAAAGCCATCACAGAAGAGGAGCACCTTGCTCACCAGATGCAAACTCAAGAAGATTATCAGAAACTGAGGTTCATGCATCAGATATACTGACAGCAGTGACTGCTGTTGTGTTCACTACACGGACATCTTTATTTCTTGGAATTACATGGATGCGTACCTCTAAATTTTGAAGTCCAAATGAGCATAATAGGTCTTATTTAAAGAAATGTTTTTGATTTGTCATGGCTGAAGAGGCCAGATACTCAAGTTGGATTAATAACTATAAAGCAGTCCAACAGTGGCACACACATTTTGTTGATGTTTGAGTTTATGGTGGTTGAGCAACAGATTTCTCCCCAGTTATGCACTAAATCCTGGCTTATTTCCCATTTAGTGTAGGAACTTCTTCAACCCCTGTCATGTCAAAGAAGAATAGTAAGTCTAGTGCTATGCCAGCATAGACAGACCCATGATGCTTCAGTGTCATTACAGCCGTGAGCATCTTTGGCCAGACTTCAACACATATGAATCCCGAGAGGAAGGGACAGTTTATCTGTTGCAGTTAGCAGCTGGTGTCTGCCCCAAAGACTTTAACAGCCTCCAGCCAACATTGCCACTTCAGATGCTAGTCATTTAGCAAACAAGTCAATCATGCGCCAGCAACTGCTAGTGACTTGCCAACGTCCCCAGTGATCCCTGATATAGCAGCAAGGGGGCAAAGCAGAGTCACAGCCTGCTGGGTCATGGAAATCAGGTCAAATTGGTCATCAAAAAACTATTTGGGTCTGGCATTCTCCACTAATGATCGTCACTGTTGAAGCTGCTTGTAATTACAAAAGATGAGGGGACCCTGGTGTGGTCCGGATTTCAGTTCAGTTCATTGATTTTGAACCCTGTTGGGGACCAGGGCAAGACTGTAGATCTCATAATTAAAGCCTGCAGTTATGAATAATAATTGATATATTTTTTGTCCTAACGCAAAATGATGTGAAAAACATAAACTGCAAAGGTATGGCCACCAAAAAATAAAAAAATACATTTTGTAGGCAGAGAATATCACTCTTTCTTTTCCGGCTGGTAGCAGTTTTTAGCTACTGCCAAGGACCAATGAACTAATGTCGCGTTGAGGCATCTGCCCTTCTGTCCATTTGCCTATCCATTCATCTGTCCATCCACAATTCACAATAATCGCTACTCCTCCCAGAGTATGGGTCCGATTTTAGTGAAACTTGCACACAATGGTCAACTAATGGGTATTCATCCAAATTGTGCTTGTCTGATCATATTTGTCATTTTACAGGAACTTTTACATTTTTAAAAGAACACAAGAATCAGATTTTAATGAGTGTTTGTGTTTGCCCCTTTGCTTTCAGTAATTAAGTTTATTTATAGCATAATAATCTCTTAAGTGAGGTAGGTGTCCAGAACAAGGGATGTTGTCCTGAGATGACTTTTTTAGCCTTTTTGACTTCTCAGTGCATTTTAACTTCCATTTATTTGTGTAATACAGCCAGCTAGAGACAAGAAAACATTTCTTCTCTGTACTTCACAAATTACAATAACCTGTGAATTTTAGGGGGCTATGAGATGAATAAGCTACTACGTCACTTACGTTCGGATTCTATTTTTGCAAAATACTTTGGAGGCAAAAGTCCAACTTCAAAAGCAGAAACGTTTCAGTATTTTTTACTATTAAACTGCAATACCTGATCTCCTGTAAAGCAAATAAAACAAGACACATCCGTCTTGTATCACATCTCTTGTTTGACAAAGCTGTTTTAGATATCCCATCGGAAATTTAGAAGCTGGCATGAGCGTGACAGCTGACAGTGTTAGTGGCAGTAACTCATTTACTGTCTTTTACTGTTGACATGAAGGACAGTGAATATAAAAAAATAAAAATGTTCACACACATTTTACTTCGATTTGATTAAGTTTGCTTTACAGACAAGGGAATCATTATAGCTTTGTAGTATTTCTCTTTTATCACATGTTTCAGATCCTGGCACTCTCAAATGTTAGCCTTTAGTTTTTAACTTTATTTGTCTGGCCTTCCTAGTGTCATCCTAGAATAGAATTTGGAACAACTGGAGCAGAATTTGCATTACATAAATACAAGAAGGGAAAGTGTTTTTCTTTGGCTCAAGCAAGAGGCAAATACCCAAGTCTATCAATTTACGACAATATAAATTGTTAATGAAGTAAATAAGATGATAAAGCTTGAACTGTCGTATGAAATATCAGCACTATAGGATGCCAAATTAATTAATTCGTATTCGCTCAATGCTGAATAATAAAACATCTGTTTATCCACTGTCCTCAACTGTACTGTTATAAGAGAAAGTTAATCATCAGTTAATTACTGAACAAGATGAGTTGCTAGTTTAAATGGAAAACATGTATCTATTTCCATATATTCACTTAAAGTCTTCTGAAGTCCCACTGTTATTTAGTGCTGTAATATCATGCAGATTGTTCAAGGCTGAATAGTATTCTTCAGTGGAATGGTGAATGTCTCTTGGATTTACTTGCACAATCATGGGGCAAACAGTCCAAAGTGCAAATGTTAGCCTTTGTTAGCTACAAAACTAAGTGGAAGGACCTTGTTGCTAACAAGGTAACCCTTGAATTCAAGGTTACAGTCTGCTGTGGTTCCAAAATGCACACTCAGGCATATGCACACATGCTTACACACCCACATATACATACACATTAGTACACAGCATGCAAGCACAGACAAATATACCTCTCTCCCTGTAGTGCCCTCCTTGGCAAAATCTCAGTGCCAGTCTCTTAATGAAATGCTCAATTAGGGTCTTTAAATAGGTAATTATGCAGAGCCTAATCCCCTAGCTCCTGGGCCCTATCTCATTTAGATGACACTTGGGCAGGCGAAATGGGAGGGGCAGGCACTCGGGCCTTAGTTTCTGTCATCAAAGCCCCTCCGTGGTGGCACGGGCAGCCCTGTTAATGATAAGGCACATCCAGGCAGTCAGTCAACAGTGAGGGCCACTGGCAGCATGGGAGATGGCAATGTCAGGCTTGACAGTGTCTTAATCATGTTTGTGAGTGTTCGGGGGTGGATTTGTATTGGGTTAGGGGAGCTTGTATAAAGGTTTCTAAGAAGGTGTTGGATGTAAAGTGAGAGCAGAAAAGACTGTGTGTGTGGTGTGGGTTCAAATGCTATTTTTCCCAGACGATTACCAAGTTAATTTTACATGAAACACAGACATGGAGAGAGAAAATCACTCCCAAATGTCAAACTGTGCATTTTGCTTGATTCCAGGCATTGACAGAATGGTTTTGATTTTGCACACTGACATTTGTTTGAAGCTGGCATTTGATTTGAATTTCAATCTTCAAACTGTGGCTGGAAAAGCATTATCCATTTGTTTTCAGCAGCATAATAAAATGTCTCGTTCGAGTGCTACAGTATACCATCACTGACAGGAAACTACACTTTTTTTGTCTGGTAACATTGCAATGGCAAACATTTGTCTTGGTGAAACTACAAAGGAGGAATTATTTGCTTTTGCCTTGGGGTGAACCATTTCTTTCCCTCTACTGAGTTGCACAAGCAGCCTGAACCGCTTTTCATGAGAACAATAGCTTAGCCGGACTAAAACACCTTTCAAGGGCGTCCAAGAACTAATAAAAGTTATAATCAGCAGCCCTCACATCAAAGTGCTCAGTAAACTTTAGTAAGGATACTTGAGCTGTAGAAATATTGAAACAGCTTTCTAAAATGATGTTCATCCCCACCTAGCATGTCCTCTGACAGTCTTATCAGGATTTAGATGGAGAGGCAGGGACAACACAATTTCACCCCCATCTGTGTATTCAGCAAAAACATTTCATATCTGTGATAATAATTTTTTGTCCTGTTGCCCTCCGTGTTGGCACTGATGAATTTTCATGCAAAAAGCTTTGATAAGCTACTGGTTCTAATGCTGCCTGCCTGTTCTTTTAGTTGTTGACTCAGGCTTTCTTATCAAACTGACTCATGGCAAAAACAGGACTGGCTAAAAACCAGAAATGCTGTCAGTGTCCTCATGGATGCAGGTTTAACATACATTTTGCTCTGGAAATACTAGCGAGAGGCAGGAAAGCATCTATGTTTTATTTGAATGAGTATCATATCATACTACTAATATTACAACAAAATACATATCGTTAAATGTCAAACTCCATTTTTTGAAATTTTGGGACTTAATGCGGTAAATTTTCATCATTCACAATTCAAAGTAATCCTTATTTATCTTACACTGGGCCTTGCTGCAGCCTGTCATTTCATCAACTGTCTGAAATAAGATATTTTGCCTCCTCCCCTTTTAACCCTCTGTTAAGGCTAGCTTTTTTATGATTGACTGCCCCTTCCAAACAGAAAGACAGAAGAAAAGAAGGTGAGAGGTACTTCAGAGCTTGCAGGAAGAGCTATGTGCCTCAGGTGACCATATTAGGGCTGACCGGTCTCAGTGATGTCATATACAGCCAAGAGTAGAAAAAAAGTGTGAACAGGGTGTTTGGAGCAGTCTGAAGCCTAAGGTTTCTGCTCAGTGGGATTAGTTGGCCATATTAGGCACACCCATTATTATAACAGTGTGCATATGAACAGAGTAAATAAATAGTAAGGCAACCCATTATAGCCCCCATTGTAATATTGCTTAGATTATACAGTATATCCATGAAACTGCCCGTGAAAGAGGGAGCCAAGAGCCAAGAATCAACGTGGATTTGTGCAAAGCCCCCTTATGTTCTCATAAGTCTCGAGCTTCATTCATGAGAACGTCTCTTCCCAGGTAAATGATAGCATGTGTGCTAGGCTAATTGAAGGGAAAGTCACCCATCGCTGCCTTATTGCACGGCCATAATGTGGCGTTACATTTTAGCTCAGGGTAAATCGAGGCAAATTAGCATTTAGATAATGGAAGACACTTGGCATTTTAATTATTTTGCTGCCCTATGAGTATAGCGTGTATGCCCCCAGCGCCTCTTTACATCCTTCATGTAAGCCTAAGTAGTGTATTTACATACCAAACGGCTTGGCATGCGTACAAAAGCCACTCAAATGTCACTAGCGCACAATGTACCTTGGTGTGTCAATTGTTTCTAAAAGATAAGGAGGCAAATTGCTGTTGACTTATGCCATATGTATTAAGGGGCAACACAATTCCCAGCACTGTATTATTCAGTTATTTTCAGTAGAGCTCTGTTCTGATGTTTTGTGCCATGTCGGCGAGTGGCCGTGGAATGCTGTTTTGTCTGTTTGAGGGCTCTGTACTTTCCATAAAACGACATGAGCTCAGGCTGGGAACAACCTCCCTCTCACCCTCCTTCCTCTCTCTCATTTCTCTGCCTCACGGAAGTGAGATTATTCATCCTCCCACAGACCGTTGCTGTGTTGGGGGTAGATGTCAAAGTGCCAGGAGCATGTGGTGCAAAGGGTATGCGTGCCTGCGCTTCTGTTTGCATGTGTGTATTTGGGCATATGAATGCCCGAGTCCACATTTGTGAGCGTGTTCGTGTAGGAGTTGTGTATTTTAAGCTATTTGTTTGGATGTGGTCCTGAACCAGAGTATGTGCATTTGAGGGTGAGAAGAGTCTGCCATGTGTTTTATTCACATTTTTTTCACCTGCTGTCATCTGTCCAGTTCCCTCCCTTCAGGAAACAATACCTTTACACTGCCAGAGTGGTCTCGCAGCTACCATCTCCTCTTCAGCAGTGCCTGCTTTTTCTCCCTCTATCCCTCGTTCCTCTCTTCCATCTCCCTCGCGCAGCCTCTATCAGGCGTGCATGCACAGACGGAGTGTGAAAAAAGCTGGCAGTGAGGCACATTCCCTCGCTTCCCTCCCTTGGTCTCCGCCTCTCCTGCTCTTTACCCTACAGCATGCGCTCCTCTTCATCCCCCTTCCCTTGCTTTCTTCCACTGTCCTCCTCTCCGTTCTCTCACCACCTCTCTGCCTCGTTGCTCCCCTTATCCATTATATTTCCAGCCCTCTGCTCCGCCCTCTTCTCACTCCCTCTCCTTTTTTTCTGGTTCATAATATGTAACATGATTTAGCCCTCCCCAGTTCATGCGGCGTAAATTTAATCCCATCCATTCCTGGTTGGCTGCTGCTGCTGCTGCTGCTGCTGCTGCTGCTGCTGCTGCGTCTACTATTTTTCTCTTTTTCCTCCCTATCCCGCCACACTCTCTGCACCCGACACAATAGACTCCTCGTGATTCAGCCTGTTTGCATGATAAGAAGTTCTTTCCCTATACTAAATGCTGATATGCAAGGTCAAGCACGACCCAAGTGGCACATGCTTGTACTATAGAAGCCGCCCACACTGTGACAAGCAAACATAGCGCAAGAGAGGGCCTCCCAAAGAGCTGGCAGTCATTTGAATAGTTTACACAGCTCACACGCTTCCCAAAAGGCTGATTGTACTCTGCGCTGGTTTTATATGCTGCCCACTGAAAAGGCATTAGTGGCGTCCATTAGCGTTCAAAAGCAAGCGTGTTTACGAGTGTCAACAAGGTCAACAGAGGTGATCCAAAAATGCAGACAAAGATGAAATAGATTACTTTGGCTTTTTGTTTTTCCCCTCTGAATTCCCCAGTGTCCCTAAAGCTTACCCAATAGCTCCATAACCTTGTGTGTGTTTTGTTATGGCTGTGTGTGCACTGTGTGTTGGTATGCGTTCAAAGAGCAACACAACAGTGCACGGGGATAATCAGTCACTAGACTACAGGTCAGGGTCTTGCACTGTTAGTACCATCCATCTGAACCAAACAGCTGCTGGGAAACGTGGCGGGAGGAATGAGATGAGAGAGAAAGATGGGTGAGGAGGAGGAGGAGGAGGAGAGAGAGAAAAAAGTAGCAATGTAGATCAGGTGGAGAGAAAAGTCAAGGAGAGGCTGTTGAAAGCAGAAGGAGCACACACAGAAAGAGTGTGGAGAAATAGTAGGTGTATTCCTGAGCTGATACTTCTGTCGTTCTTTTAGTCATACAAAAGTGTCAAGGTCAGTCTGGGTGGGCTGAATGCAGACAAAGACAAAAGCTTGCTCTTGCACCCACACAAGCTAATGGTCTCAAAATTGAAACACCCTGTCCTCAGCCTTTGTTTTCATCTATGAAGTTACGTAGATTTTCACTCGATGCAGATGTGTAACCACTCATTTCAGTAGTTAATATAACAGGAAAATGATTGCAGAAAATGCCAGACAAAAAAATAATATGTATTTTACTCTATTTCTGGTGTGACATTTTAAAGTCCACAGTCATTTCGCTGACAGAGACGGGGGGAAGCGCTTTGAAATCTCCTGGAAGTAATTTGCCATGGACACACAATTGAGATGGGATTGTGATAGCTTCGTTGTCCTACAGCCGCAGCAGGTGCTTTTAAGCCAATTATTAGACGGACAAATGTCATCAGACCCAATTAGCTTCCTGCTGTGCGTTTCATGTTGGGTGATCCATTCACAGGAAAACAAGATATAACTAGACATCAGCTACAGCACTGGTAGCTTTCGCCCGTCAAAAAATTAGTCAAGCTTCCAAGCGGAACTGTAAACCTTTATTTTCTCAAGCAAAAACTCTAACGGCACCACCCGGAGAATAGTTTATGACCGTGAGACGCTTGTTTGAGGCAGGCTAGGGGAAAGCAAATAAATAAGTATAGAAAATAAACTCCTCTAATGTGTAGTTGTCAGGGTCCTTCATGTGGAGGCTGCACTTGGGGGCATAGCTTAGCTTAGCTTGAGGAATGTTATTACACATGCCGGCTGATCGAGAGCGATGTGTGAGAAAAGGCCTTGTCACTCGGTCTTAAATCACATAGCAGGCAGAAGGGGAAAAAAGTAGCAGTAAAGAGGGAAAAAAGAAAAACAGAAGACACAAACACAAGGGGGGGAGTGTTAATGAAAAGACAGAAGTGCACATAAGAAAAGGTCTTTTTCTAGTCAAGAGAGACTCAAACTGTATGGTCTTTAAAGAGAGAAATAAACAACTTGAGAGAAATATTAGCTTTGTAGCTGTGCCTCTGGTATTTTCGATATTTAAAAAAAAATTCTAGAGGCACCTTTCACAGCTATCCATGTTTTCCTCTACACTCTGATGGAGAAGCAGTGATGCAAGTGCACAGCAGCTTGTGATGTTTTATTTGCCCTTTGACACTGGTGCTGATATCACTAGTGTATACACTGCCACATCTTAGTGCTTTTGCTTTAAGAGATATTTACTCCTTAAAGGGAGCTTATTATGCTTGTCTTTAGTTTTTGTCAATTATATATAATATAACGATGGTGGATGGGCCTATAAGGCATGGCTAACATTTCAAATAATGAGTTCATTGCATACAAAAGTAATCAGTATGAGAAAAATGAGCTCTTGAAACTGTAAGATGTCAACAAGAGCAAATATCCGTATCCCTCTTATGCGCACAGTTCTGGCTGTGAGCACAGCTGCCCCACCCACCTGTTGTTCAAAGCTTCCATTTCCAAGGGGCAGCCTTAATGGGGTAGGGGCTAAAACGTCTGATGTGGATGAACCAAGAAGCTACACAAAGACCCACTATAATATAAATAGGGGTTATTTAAAAGTGTGAATCCTGCAAATTTGAGAATAGAAATATGGAGATGGAAATGAGCATAACAGGTCCACTTCAGGCACTTGAGTCTTATTCTCAGCCCTGCAAGTTTCTGAGCCATCTCTAAACAAGGGATCACCCAAGTGTTAAAAGAGAGAAATAGGTCACCTACATTTTCAAAGACAGTTCAGATGAGTTTATTTAATCTATTGAAATTTCATACAGAATTTTGCTAGAATTGAGTTTGCACATTGGTGTGGATCATTCATGAACATACATTGTATGTACAAAAGTATTGGGACACACCTCTTAATCTTTGAATTCAGGTGTTTCATTCAGTCCCATTGTCGCAGGTGAATAAAGTCAAGCGCCTACCCATGCAATAGATGAGTCTGGATTTGTTGAAACCCAGGAGAAGGTTACCTGCCTAATTGCATTGTGCCAACTGTAAAGCTTGGCGGGAGTAGGATAAATCTATGGATTTTTTTCAGTTTAAGTTCAGCTTACCAAGACATTTGGGACAATTCTATGCTTCCAGCTATGAGAGAACGGTTTAGGGAAACCCATTTTTTGTTCCAGCATGACTGTGCTCCAGTACACAAAGCAGTGCCCATAAGGCCCTGACTTCAACCCCATTCAACGCCTTTGGGATGAACTAGAAAGGAGACTGTGAGCCAGGCCCTCTTGTCATTAATGTCTGACCTTCTGGATTAATGCCTACTGATTTCAAATGGGACGTCATGAAAGTCCTCTGTAGGTGTGAAGTGTTGGTGGCCCTACACTTGTTTCCATACATTGTATTTGGGATGCACTGATATTGACTTCGTTACCCAGTATTTGTCAATTTTGCATTGGCTCAGTCTTTAAAGGTACTGAGAAATAACAAATATTCTTAGTGGCTGTTACGCTGACTGTCATTTTAAAACGTCTGTATTTTGGAATTTCTTCAGTGCATTTCTAGAACTTATGTTAGAATGTGTTTAAATGACTCACACTGTCATCATATATATTGTGATGCAACTAATTGCTCTTGAATATCAGTGACAGTTTAATCATGGCTAACATCAGTCTTTTCAACACAACTTTATCAGAAGAAAATATTTCCATGAAGTCTTTGAGCTTTATTACTTGACATCTGTTACAGTCCCTTCATCAGGGCGTTAGGCTGGAGAATACTTGTTTATTAAATCAACAGAAGTTGGAAGGCAGTGTTGGCTGGGTCTGCTGCAATTCTTATTCCACTTCACCTCGCGTCCCTTTTGCAGAATCTCAGCTTCACAACAAGACCTAGTCCTCAAAAGCAGCTTCTGAGACACAGGCTGTTTCCTCTCACCATCAGGGCAAAATCAAAAACAGAAATCAAAGAGACCATTGTGGCTATAACACAGCAGTTTACCTCAGTGTTCTCACTGCTACAGCCCTGCATATCACTGTACTTTAAAAGTGTGGGTATGGAGGGGTAATTATTGCATTCTTTAACTTCGCCAGTCTGGAGGGAAATAGAAAGTCCTGCTTCATAAAAAGGAATCACATTCTTATTTGTCATGCCTGGCTGGGTATGATACTGCTTTTTATAAGCCAGTGCCATTCGGTTCACATCCTTCGTAGTTTTGCTGTGCTTTGTCCTTGCATGTGTTGAGCTAATTACAGAGGGATTGGCCTTAATAGATTTGGTGGCATTTTTGTGGCTGCTCTGGTCCGTTAGGATAACATACCATAACTGCACTATTTCCTTCAAGTTCAGTTCAGTTTGTGCATGAGCCTGAAATTAAAAACACCCCATTTAAACATTCCCCAGAGCAGGCCAAAGTGAAATTAGTCAACTTACGCAGGGGATGAGCATAATGTGGTACAAATGCTATGCTCAAACCCACGTTGAAAATTGCACCATCGGTAGCATTCTCATGTCTGCTTTGGTTGGTTTGTAAAGAGTTTGCTAAAATATTAAAAGATGGCAGAGAGCACGCAGACAAACTTGGTGTGAATCTGATGTTATGAACCTGCTGTTTTGAAGCTCATAACTATTCTGCCGGCATTTGTTCCTATAACAAGTTTATTGGAGTATGTCTGGAATATAAGATAAATATGACTGATTCTTTGTTTTTTGTTTTTTTTTTAAACCCTTAATAATATTGCTTGTCTAAATCGACCAGAATACCAAACAGGCATGCTCAAATGAGAATAGGGCCCAGCCATTATGGAGAATATAAACATCCCACCCTCCTTCTCTTTCACATTTCTGATAAGGATCATGGAGAAGGAGAGAGAGTAGACAGCTCAACAGCCCTTTTCTTTTTCTTGCCACACACTCCCCCCTTTTCTAATTAACATTGTGCATGTTGTCAGGCTTTGTTTAATAATGCATGATTGCTATCAGCAGCAAAATCCTTTGAATGAAACACTACTGAATGGGAACACAATAATACCACCAGGGGCTCAGGAAGAAAGACAAGTCTGTTTTTTTTCCCCTTTCTATTGTAATAAATGTTCAATGACAAGCATCAGTGCCACCAAATGTATGAAAGTGAAGGTGCAGAGAGTGACGCTAAATTGCCATGTTGAGGACAAAATGAGCAAAGGTGGTGCTGCCTTTGAAGGATTCTTTTGCTGTGGACTAATGTAAACAGAGCTCATATATGTCATTGCATATGCTTTCACGCACAAAAAACTGAAGCATTTAGACTAAATCCATTGTCAGTTAACAATGCAGTTGGCAAACTGCTGCCTTTCTGCCAGGTCTGGCAGGTGGCTCGTCACCCCCATAGCACTTAGGAAGGAATCTGCAGCACAATTTACTTGTAAAAATGAACACTACAAATCAACACCAATTATAATTGCTTTCATTGTTGGTGTAAATTACAGCTACGCTGGGTGCATTTTAGCTTACATTAGCTTCTCCTTGTATTTAACCACATGGCATAGCCTCTTGGTTGTCTCACTAGTGGTTACACAACATGCAGATGGTTTTGTTTTGCCTCTATCAGCATGTGTGTGTGTGTGTGTGTGTGTGTGTGTGTGTTTGTGTGTGCAAACGGGTGTGTATGCAAGCAGGGTGTGAACAGAGAAGTGGCGGGCTGCTGAGTACTGGTTCTTGTGTGCTACCTAATGTTGTGTCATTACGGAAATTCACACTTCATTAATTAACTCAAAGGCTATCACTTAGATTTGGAGGGGCAGATGCGTAAAAACAATAACCAGAGGAGACAGACAGCTGTACCTGCACCACGTATGGATCACGCCGCAGCTTCATCCCCTCACGCCGCCGCTGCTAGGGGTTTTTCAGTCCAGTTCATTCTAATCAAATCCATCATCGCTACAAACACTACTCATGTGAAAATTCTGTCTAGTGTTCTCAGATGTATGCTATATGCATACACATTTTTTGTTTGTGTGTGTGTGTGTGTGTGTGTGTGTGTGTGTGTGTGTGTGTGTGGCATGAGCGGGGGATGAAATTGCCTCAAATTGATTCCCTTCGCCACACATCCCCCGCTCTTGCGCTTGCTACTAGCCCCGCGGTGCTTGGAGACAGGTAGTCGTGTCTATCTCCCCCCAACACAAATCGAGTGTGACAGGTGTGCTATCTTCCCGTCTTTTCTGCCATTTACAGCCCACAGAAATGAAAGAGGGAAAGCTAAGAACGAGACAGAGGATGATTGGTAACAGGGAAATGAGGTACTTTGTCATCATTGGGCCTAGTGATTGGGTTTAGGGGCTATGTTTTTCCTTTTTTCCTACTTGCGAGTGGCGGTCAAATCTGCAGATAAACACTCTAGTGTAATAATATTTCTAGCAAACGCATTTGTGTGCGCAGTTGCAGCACAGTTATCAAAAACAGTACAAAAAAAAAATTAAAAAAATAAGCCTCACTGATCTGACGTGGCGTGCGTTTGATCTCACAGTACATAAAGTGCCTGAAATGTCATGGTACACATACCGAGTATACATCAAACTCCGCTAGTTGCCACAGCTGAAACAACAGCTTCCTGCAGAACAGTGCAGGCAGACAAGCTAAGATGCTAACCAGCAGTACAGTATGTCATCAAAGCTCACACACTCGGATTAGCTGGGAGCCGTGTTATGAGCCGAATACTACCGCGCAGCATCCATCACTAAGGATCAAGCTCGGGCTTAAGCAAATGGATGACAAGGGATAGAGCTGGTCCGCAGCTAATACTAGCTCACTGTATCGCATTGATTTTCACAGCCATGTAGTGGTCTTGTGATAAAAGGCTGAAACATGAATGGCAATGGCTGGCCACTCTGTCTTATAGATTTTATTCGTTGTTTGTGTAGCTCTGGATAAAAGACCAAGCCAGTGCATGCGCGTGTGTGTGTGTGTGTGTGTGTGTGTGTGTGTGTGTGCACGGTTAAAGTTAAGCTACTCCACTGTGTGTAGGCTCTTAGAGCTATTAAAGCATTGATGGAAATGGGGTGTATGAAGCCTGTATTTGGTCTACAGACGAACCGGTTCACTGAACATGATCACGCTATCACAATGTCATGTACAGATAACTTTTATATCTTGTACTGTTAAAAGTTTCAGCGGTTTTACTTAAACACACAGTTGAATAATAGAAAATAGCTTTTAGAATTCAGGATTATTTCCTTGTGGTTCCTTTATGGAAGAGTGGTTTTCCTTATGTGAAATAGATATCAATGCTCATCTGAGGTGGACTTAGGAGGTGCTTTTATGATGTGGCATATTTAATTGGTGCTCGCGACCAGAGCTGTGAAGACAAAATCATATTAGCTCACCCTTTCATCTGTGAGGTTTCTCCCTTTCTCACTTGCACTCTCTATCTCACTCCTCCTCATGCACACGTGCACACGCATTGTGTGAAGTGACTATTCCATTTAGAGAACTGTCAGAACATACCCTGTGAGCACATCAGGCTCTTCCTATCCTCTGTCAGCTCCAGCCGAGGCTGTGTGGGGGTATGTCAGAAATGTGCAGGAATAGATAAAACCCATGGAGCCAAACAGCTTTGTTTCATTCATTCTCTCTCTCTCTTTTTTCCTCCTCCCCTTCTTCCTTCTCCCTCTTCCTATCCCTCCTTGCCTTGCATAGGCTGTGAATACCCTGCATCTGAGAAATCAGACCAGACTGACTCACAGGGCTCTGTGAGCCAGTGCCACCGAGGCTGCCAAAGCATGCTGGTGCCAAGCTGTCCCACCATGCGCAGAGCCAGACCCACGCTGCTGCTGCCGCTGCTGCTTGTCCTGGGTCTGCTCCTCCACCTCGCCGACGCTCAAAGTAAGTACACCGACCACTTTCCTGTGGACATCAAGTGTGGTGTCCTGCCAGTTCAGGGACAGGGTGACAAGGGTGGAATTGTTTTTCTGTCTTTTCTAAGTTTTTGTTTTCTATTGAGCATCATCATACACTTAAATACTTAAAGTACAAGACTTGCAACTTCAGTAAATACTCTATAAAGTACATAAAATCTCTTCACGAAGCACACAGGCTGATTTGTACTTTGATGAGTCTGTTACAGAGTACCTATTGGATTAATATGGCCATTATCACCTGATGTTAAAAATTTAAATACAAAAATTAATACGTTCTTTGTATTTTACTGTGTGATGAGCCATAATGGAGTTAGTGAAGTAGGAGACACAGTTTTTCCAATTTGATGCGGCTTATTTTGTGGTATTTTTATGGCTTGACATCTGTCAAAAGGGATCTTTAGCGACATTGAGTTATTACAAAAAACTTACTGTATCAGTCCCAATCTACCACTCCTAGTATGCCTGTCCCTCCTTCACACACCTTTATTTCACAATGATCAATCTCTTCATCTCAAGTCCTTATTTTCCAGCTACTACTTTCTGCAGTAAAAATCAGAAACGCTCATGCCTCAGCCAAGAATCCCACAATGAGAAATCTTTGGAATTGAGTTACTTGACATCAGACACCTGCCCATTGATGTGTGACAACCGTTTTCAAACCTCATTGAGCTCTGGTCCTACACCAAAGATTCCCCCCTCTCCCACCTTCTCTTTTTTTACACTAAGATCCATGAATCATTAGCTACTGGAGTCACAGTGGGATGAATAAAAAATTTTATTGCTCCCTTTGCACTGCCTGAAACCCCCTCAGTTCAGCTGAATATCTCTGAGCGAAGGGATTGCTCACCCAAGGTCATATACAACAGAGCCACGCAAAGTGAAATCGATGGGTGAAATTTTCAACTTTGTGCTTGAGAAATGTTCCCTGCAATCTGTTCAAATGTGTTTTATTTTTCTTTTCTGCCCCCCGCCACATATGTCTCACAGCAGGGAAGAGGCAAATGGAGAAAATGTCTTCTCCGTTTATCCCCCGTTTTATGTGCAGCCCCAGGATTTATTGACACAATTTAATTATGGGACCTTCCCAAAATGCCATTAACGGTCGATAAACGTTACCATTGAGTGGGCTCTTCAGAAGCCATCTTTTCACAAACACCCATCTTCTGCAGTGTAGTGTGAATTCATATAACATTTGTTGAGAAAAGAAAAACACCATTGCAAAAACCTTCCTTCAGACAACTGCCTTGGTAATACTTCCAGACATTCCACAGAAGGCCCCAAATCTTGACGCCTCGGTGCTCACCATTCCCCTACAACCCCCCATTAATTCCCTTCCTTTGGCCGTCTGGTTGTTAGCAGCTGCTGCTACCCCATACCCTACTTAAACAGCTGTGCAGGGTCATCATTTCACAGCCAAAACAAACTTTATCACGAGGTAGCCACAGTGTCTGTCTGTTAATGACTGAAGGGGTGTGTGGGAGTGAAGGAGGTCATGGGCATGTGGTGCTTGTTCTGTCTGCAACCGAGGTGTGCAAAAACGTGCCTGTTCATAACCAGAACCACTTCAGGCAGTACATATTAGCTCTGGGATTTATATTTGCTCCTTTCTGTTCCTGCACTGCCTGATCTCCCACATGCACGTGTTTGTTTCTTTCTTTCCCAGCTTCCCTCTATTGTTTTTCTTCCTAATCGCTCTCTTGCCAATTTTCTCCTCATTTCTTACTTTGGCTTTTTCTTTCTTTTTTTTCCACCGGCGTCTTTGTCTTTTCCCTACCTTCCTTCCTTGCTGTTTGGAAGCAGTGCAATAGCTCCTTCCAGCAACTCAGAAGCTCCATAATTTCCTCCACTGTGCTGCTGCATGTGCATTCCCAGTCTTGACACTCTAAGGCTCTCCCTGCATGTGCGGTGTGCACTGAGGACCTCAGTGCACATCAGTTTACTCCGTTCCAGACTAACCCCCTCAGCACCAAAACCCTACTGTTGCTGCTCTGGTTCCATTTGGATGTAAGATTGCCTCCGGCTGTGGACCCGGTGGAGGATATGAGACACATGAGAGCAGAAAATGGCTGAGTCTGCCTGTTCAACAGATGGTACGATCCTCAGAGCCAGTCCTACCTTGCACAGTGGGCACTCTTAAGAAAGGCGACAATCAGCACCCCTAATAAACGTGCATTTCTCCTAATATGTATAAAGGCCTATTACCTTATCTGTTCATTCTACAGATATTTCCAAAAGGAGATCTGTTATAGCTGGATGATGGAATATGATTGTTTTCCTCTGTTTATCATTTTGTTTTGTTGTTTTTGTTCAGTCTGTCATTGTTTTGTCTTTGGCCTTCTCTCTGTTGCTCTGTTCTGTTTTCTCCTTCACCTTGTCCCCCTTGTTCTTCAAATGCAGCCTGGTTAATTTGTGTGGTAAATTGGCCTTGGCAATAGCTTGAACGGGGGGGACATAATTGTCCCTGGCGAGCCGAGGGGGACAAAGTGCGAGAGAGGCAACAAACAATTTCTTTGTCTTTTACTGAGCAGTAATGCAAATGGGACTCATCAGAGATGAGAGGAGAGCCCGAAGCATTAAACATCTCCACCTGGGCGTGGATGAAGCACGCTAAAACTTTGGTGTGGGCATCAGAAGGAAATAAGTTTTTTAACTTGATTTGCTCAGTACTGATAGAAAGCAAACCCAAATCTGGTGTAGGACTTTAAAATGTGTCCACAACTTATGGGATTTCATTTTACTGTTGAGCAACTGTAAACACAAATCAGCATTTTAAAATGCAGTAAAGTACTGGCAGCTAGATTTGCCAGCATTAAACTCTTACCTTAAAGTTCACCTACAACAGTCTCCTGCGATAAAAACACTATGCTGTGCTGTATACAATGTATGCTTTAGGGTGTTTTACTGTCAGGTATCATTATAGTATTATTTTAGTGTTTGCAGTGAAATTTATGGAAGCATATTATTGCTGTAAACTCTAACTGCGTGTCCTTGCCTATGTGCCCTGAAGTCAGTTTGTCTGTCTTGATATACATTATATGAGCAAAAGTATTGGATCACCTACACACTACAGTTACAAGAGCTATATAGGCATTAATATGGAGCTTGGCCCCTAATTTTAGCTATAACAACTTCCACTCCTCTGTGAAGGCTTTCTACCTGATTTAGAATAGATTTTGTGGGATTCTTTGCCCATTCAACCAGAAGAGCATTTGTGAGGTCACACACTGATGTTAGATGAGAGGGCCTCCCTCACAATCGCTTATTTAGTTCATCCCAAAGGTGTTTGATGGTCTTGAGGTTAGGGTTGTGTGTGGGCCAGTCAAGCTCTTCCACACCAAACTCCTCCAGCCATGCCATTATGGACCTTGCTTTGTGCACTTGGGTACATCATGCTGGAAGTAAAAATGGCCTTCCCCAAAGTGAAAAGCTGAAACATTAAGATTTCCCTTCAGCGGAACTTAGGAGCCCTAGGGAAATCCCAGATAAATAACCCCATAGCTTTGTCTCTCCTCTACCAAACTTCACAATTGGCAGAGTGCATGCAGGCAGGTGATGTTTTCCTGGCATTCACAGTTTTCATTGCTCCAGAGTTCAGTCCTGGTGTGCTTTACAACACTCCATCTGATGCTTGGCATTGTGCTGGGCAATGTAAGGCTTGCCTGCAACTGCTTTGCTGTGGGAACCCATTTCATGAAGCTTCTGGCATACAACTTTTGTGCTAACATTGATGTAAGAGACAGTTTGTAACTTCCCAGTTATTGAGACAGTAGCACATTGGCCACTTTTACGCACTATGCGCCTCGGCACTCTGCGGCCATGCTCTGCAGCTTTACACAGTCCACCACTTCATGGCTGAGTTGCAAAAATATCACTTACAGTTAATGGTGGAATATCTTGGAAGGAAACAATTTCACAACTAGGCTTGTTGCAGTGGTGGAATCCTATTGTAGCACCACACTGGAAGCGAGCTTTCGGAAATAGCCTATTCTTTCACAAATGTATGTAAAGTCAAATTGTATAGCTAGGTGTTTGATTTTATACACTTGTGGTAAGATCATATAATGAATTCAATAATTAAGAGGTGTGGCCCAGTACTTTTGTCCAGTATTATACCATAAAAATGCAAAGTACACGTTTTATATTTTCTTCCTCATTTACATTACTCAGCTACTGCTGTATAATGATTCAACCATAATTACCTGAACTGCAACTATGAAACTTGCTAAGCAATTTAGTGTTTATTTCTTTTCTCAGTGAGCCTCACTGATACCAAAAATATAGTTTAAAAATCTGCTAATTGAAAATGTGCTCAACTTCATCTGAAGGGAATTCCAACCCACACACTCTCTGGCTGATTTTAGCCCATGCTGTGTTGGACCATG
Source organism: Etroplus canarensis (assembly GCA_015106775.1). Taxonomy (NCBI): domain Eukaryota; kingdom Metazoa; phylum Chordata; class Actinopteri; order Cichliformes; family Cichlidae; genus Etroplus; species Etroplus canarensis. The sequence goes on from VUQH01000937.1 coordinate 78,627, forward strand.
TCAAACCCTTGGCCTAATAGTGTTTTAATTGATTATTCCCATTGCTGGTGAATGGCATGGTGAGTCACAGTGAGCCAGCACAGTTCTCTTTAACACTTCAAATGAGTATTGACAAAGGCTCCTCTGGTCTCTTTAAACATTGAGATGTTAAGACCCAAACTTCATTTCTCTCACTCACACTTACTTACAGGCAGGCATACATTCATAAACATGTGCACCCAATCATTAACTACATCCACTGTCATCTAATGTGGATGCAGTCCTTTGGAGCCTGAAATCGAAGGTGAACCACATGGGAGGAAAACAGAAGATCATCTATTGATGTGGCACTTCTTTTGAGCCACTGCAGTTTGGAAAAAAAAAAAACACATATAAAGGCAGCCATCCTTCCATTTTAGTAGGTTTTCATTTTCTCTTTTTCCCTTTTTCATTTTAACTTGGTCAGGGAACCAGTTTCCCATAAGTTAGGTGAAATAGATGTAGAAGCAAGTTACAATCCATTAGTGTCTACTGCTTTATGATAGTAGAAGAGAATATAAGCATAATTTGTTTAGCAGTACTGCAGCAACAGTATCTGAAAATTATACCAAAAGATACACACAGATTCACTGTCATCACTATGACAATGAATGTTGTCAAATGTTGTGAAATGCAATAAAGCTGCAGCAGCAGTGATACAAATAGATACATACAGAAGTCCTAATACACACATACACCACACATACCCACCAAAAGCTCCACCTTGTTAGAAGTCCAAAAGCTAATGATACTCAATTCCCCAGATCACGTTAGGATGTAATATGTGTTTTATGCATGCCTGGCCTAATATGAATTATTGTAAAATAGTGTTGTATTTGCATATAAGCTTCCGGGCTGTACTGAAATTAGCATTTTTACAACAGCTCAAATTAAATCCGTCTGCTTAATTTGCCTGCATGCTAATTTGATTTAAATTGAGTCTATTCCATTCCCTTTTTACACTCATACCCACACAGTGCAAACATACAGACCAGGCACACACACACACATACTAACATATGAACGCACAGTATGTACTCTTAAGAGCTGCAGCCCACATTATGCAGTACACACACTGCCATGTACACATTGAATTAGACGCACAAATAAACACACACTGAGGTTATATGATTGTGTAGCCACATAAAATGACATCAAAGCAAGAGGAGAAACGTACTCTCTGAGGGTTTGATCCAACTTTAAATCACTGTAATTCTTCAAGTCTACCACCTCGTTCATCATTCTGCCGGACGTTACTCATGTGGAAATCTCATTGTTGGCTCCACTCGTTCATTTCAAAACGTATCTTAGTGCAGTACATCCTTAAAACTTGCGTCAATATCTACAAGAGGAGAGTATGCATCATGTTCACACTTCAAATAAATGTGGTGAGAACACCTTCGGCTGAGTGTGCCAGCATTTAATTACCGTCTAGTTGTTTGGATGAAGACCTTGTGACAAGACTGGGAATCTGAGATAAAACAATGTTATCAGTGCAATGCAAGATGCCTCTTGCTTGCAGGTTGAACTAAATGAGTAAGAAGTCATTATCGTTTTCTTTGGCTGTAAATGCCTGTACCAACTCCTTGTCAACAATGTGCTGTGCAATTATGTGTAAAGGTTGTATCAGGCCCATTATTAACTCCATGAATGCCGATTTCTCCAGCAACTATGCCCAAGTGTATTATTTAAGGCCATTAGACTCATCTATGGATTGCAGTCATTTTGCCTCGCACTTAGGCCACAGAATCGCACAAAAGCCAAGCAATTTTCATCACACCCCTGACTCTTCCACTCTCAAGAAAAGCAGATAATCACATACAATATGGAGATGTTGTACAGGCTCCCATGAAGGTAATTAAAGGCTAGCCCCTGGTTACTAATGCTATATCTAAGTGCACTTATGTCTTCAAGAAATAACTGACTAAAAAATGGTAGAACAATTTAAGCATGCAGCACCATTCCTGTCTCGGAGTGGGAATATTGACAGAACAAAAGCACCTTAATCCAAATTGTAAATCCATTGGAGTGGCAATCAACAAACTCCCCAAATCCCTTTTTCTAAATCCATATATTTGAATACCTCTACATGAAACGACACTGTCTGTCATGCTGTGAAATGGTATGGATTTCAGTCAGCCTGGCACCTCCTTATCTGTCCACTGAGCATTTAGGGTGCCAGAAAAAAAACAACAGAGGACCACCTTTACACACTATGCCATACTATCTGTTTTGTTCCTACACAGTTCTCCCCGCTTTTCTCGCTCTCTCTCACACACACTCTCATAGAAAGGGTACCTTGTAGCACGTCTTTGAAGCTGGGATCAGCCGGTGAGGCAAGCACAATGCCAGCTGTTCTGCATCTGCTGGGCTTACACTTGGCACGATTCTGGCCTTGCTGGCGCATGTACTAAAATCTGATCACCCTTCACACAGTATGCCAGTGAACTGTATGACAATGCAGGTGTTTCATGACATTGCCACAGTGACAATGCAATTAATAGATTGATGCTGTAGCTGCGGCGATGGGATTACTCGGCTGGTCAAGTCTGAAATACATGAGTGTTCACAGCACAGATGATGTTTCTTGCAGTTTGCAGTCTGAACAGTGAAGCCCATCTACACATACACAACAACTAAAGCTCCAAGATATTTTTATACTTATAATGCAGAAATTCACATTTTTGCCTTTTAAATAGACAATACAAGTTAAAACAGCTTCATGTGGATTACAGCCATAATGTTCCAAAGCAAATATTCTCCAGCTTGTCTGTTACCCATGTGGTACCTGATTTATCGCCCAACTTTGGATTGACTTGTTAATAGAGAGAGATGTCCTTTATATGGTCATCTCAAGAATGTAGCTCTGCCTCCACCCATCTGCTGTTCAAATCTTTTGTTTCCAAGTGACAATTAAACAGATGAAAGTTAAAAAGATGGGGAGTGGAGCTAAAACAGTTATTTTCAGACAGAGGATGAACTGAGGGGCTGCACTAAGGTTATAGTATAGTTACCCAAAGCTGAACTAAAAACTGAAACTAGGTGTGAGGAAAATTTTAATAAAAATTAAAAAATAGACTTTTGAAAAATGTCAGTTTGATCAAATTTGTCATCACAACCTGCTTCATGGGGCTTTTGTGATTATAGTTATTGAAACTTTAAATATCTACATGGCTATGAGTCAACTGCCTTCAAAAAGTGGTGTGTTTGTTTTGTAATATCTATCTTGACAATCACCCATCCATCAGCTGTTCCCTTGTATTCTCCCCAAGGGGTCACCACAGTGGATGAATCTGCATTGGTAATTTGTTAGAATTTTTACACCAGATGTCCTTCCTGACGCAGCCCTCCATGGTGAGAGGGGCCTGTGTCCACACCTGGATTCGAACCAGGGACCAGGGACCATACACTACAGGGACACTTGAGACAGACACCTATCATATTTTAATAATTTAAAAAATAACACTGAAAATAATAACAAATAAATTCAAATCAAATGAAATAACAATGAAAGGAAATACAAAACTATAATAATAATGGGCTTCACCAAGGCCCAGTTTTGAACTGTGAACCATGCAAAACTATTCTAAGAGTCCAAGAGTGAAAACATGGAGCTGGAAATGAGCACTTTCTGGATACAAGTATCCCAAAACAACATTTAGTGCAGTGCATTTGAGTAAATTGCTGTTCCACCTGCTCTATATTCATAGCTTGTTAATCAGTTTTGCACTACTAAAGCAGGCCAGTGCTTACAATTTCATGATTAGCAGCACATTGCGATTTTAACACATCCATGCCACACAGTATGTAGCATTTGCAACAAAATAAGTCCAATAACCTTTTTTTTTTAAAAAAAAAATCTTTACAAGTCTAAAAAAGCAGTAGATTGAAACTAGATAGGTGTACAATATAACTGCACCTGAGTAGAAAGATTTACTTGTCATTCAGTAAATTATTGTTCAGATAAGTGAGGGAGAAAATGATATTTTCCCTCCCTTTTTACAGTACATAGCCACTTGGTTACAAAAGCCTTTTTGAATAATCTACTTCTGAATTGATGCTGTATGTATATGGTTTGTGCATGTGTGGTCAGGGGGTTAACACCTGGCCCTAGGCTGAAGCTTTGGTCTCACACCAGGGGTCCTAAGAGTGCGACACGTTGCACTGATCTCAGTGCAGCACATTTGTGTGCCTCAGGGGTATGTGGGGATTCTGCAGTGGGGTTAATGGTCTAAACCATTCATCTCCATGCAGTGCCTCCGGGCAATCTCTCAGTCCCAGCCAGAAAGCTTACATCCCAACCTTCTTACCTACAGCACTCTCCAAAGCTTGACGCAGATTGGGAATCTTTATGCCCCGAGCTCCTCCTGTCACAGCTGATTTACATTCAGTAGCGTGATGGAGTGAGTGCTTGAAGTCTGTCTTTGGAGAGTCATCTTTCTCACCTAATACCCTCTCACACACACTACATCTGTCAGTCTTTTCTGTCACTCCGCCATCTCTCTTGTTTGTATGCTTGCTCACTCATTAACTCACTCTCTCACACACTTACTCACACACCCTGCGTCTTACACTCGCTCCCTCTTTGGCTTCTCTACACCAGCAAATGAGTCATGCCATTTGAGGAGCTGAGATTTATTGTGACACACTGCTTTAGTGTGGTTTATTAGTTATGGCAAATGAGAGTGAAAGCCTCCATTGAGAGGTGAAAATGCTCTCACGCCACAGCCAGACCCATAGGCTTTTCAAGTTGAGCCTGAGCCAAGCTCTTGTTTCTAATGGCAGAGCGCTCTAAGTGCCCATCCCATCACATCATATATATTTACACACACACACACACAAACACACACACACACACACACACACTCTCAATTATAGAGGGGTCCCTGGACATTTATGCGGTGTTTAGACAGCATTCATCATAACATCCATAACCAGTCTGTTTCCCTTTAGTTTTAATACTCCCTTGGTGCCATCTTTCATGTCATTCATCGCCCTCTCATCAGCTAATTAATTACCACAATCGCCCCATCTCTTGAGTCATGATGAAGGATATTTCAAGTTAAGTGCAGATAATTAATGTACGACAGAGAGGTAGGACTGACCGTGTAATTCTGAGTCAAAAGGTAGGGTCTTGCTCATTAAGGCAAACAAACAGTCCATCATATTTCATCAAAAACTTTAGTCCCTCTAAATCCTACCTCATTTTTTCCTTCCTGAAACAGTCATCCCTTATTCCACTCATCCCCCCCACTTTTAACTTCCCCTCAGTCTGATAGTACAAGACAGCAGAGCGCATACTCTTATGATGTCAGGATTTGTGCCTACATGGATTTCTTTAAGTACACTTTCCAAATAAGATTTTCCCACTCTTCCTACTTGTGCCCCTTGGAGAGAGGAAAAATACGTGATCAGAGAGTCTCGCAATGATCCCCTTTCACTCTTTCAACCTTCTTCCTGCCACTGCTGGGGTAAGACAGAAGTCATATACCGCGTGATATGTTGCCTCTCATTACACAGCACATTTGAATTGGCTGTGCATTTCCCCCATTGCTGTTATTCAAGGAGAGATATTCACAATAACAATAGTTTTTTTTTCTTCTTCTTTGTCATCAAATCTCATGAGGACATCCTTATTTGTGTATTTGGACAAATTATGCCAACTTCTGTCATAAGAGAATGGGAACACTACCAGGAGGCAGTACTCATTTAGGAGGTCCTGGTTAAATAGATGCAATGGAATTCTATATCAGATCTCGCCTCTACCTTATTCTCAAGGAAAATTTTTCTATGAAAATCCAGACATAAATTAAGAAATGAAATACTGAAAATAAATTCAATTATCTCTATGTGTTTATGTACTGTGAAGTTTTTCATCTGGTGGTATGAAAAGTCCTGCAAGTACTTTCATTTCAGTGAACACACTCATGGAGATTGGGTGGTTGGATGAGTATATTAGTTATCAGCAATTTGCCAAGTCTGTGCCCAGTTATGTTTTACAGGGAGATTTATTTTTTGTTTTCTTGTATTTTATTTATTTAGCTAATTCAGTGATTTTCCTTGAGAATTCAACTTTGCTATAAACTAATGTCTGAAACCCAAATGCTAAATACACTCTATCTAATCCTGTCAAAAATTAAGTTCCCCCTTTCTGCTTTCTTAGAAAGTAAGAGAGTAAGTAGCAGCCAGGTGCTGTTGAACAAATGTGCTTAATTAAGAGATCATCAGCCATTGTGACCATCTCTATCGTCAAGCGCCTTGGTGGAGGGGTGATGATTTGGGCTTGTTTTGCAGCCACAGAACCTGTGCACCTTGCAGTTATTTAGTTGGCTATGAACTTCTTTGTATACCAAAGTATTGTATGGTCAGATGTGAGGCCTTCTTTCTAACAGGTAAAACTGGGTTGAAATTGGGTCTCGCAACAGGACAAAGCTCCCAAGCATACCAGCAAATCTTCAACAGAATGGCTGTAAAGGAAGGTGTTGCAATGGCCCGCTCAAAGTCCCGACATCAATTTAACCGAAGTGCTGGATGCTTTGCAGACCTCAATAATTCTGATTTTGATTCTGATTCTGAATAATGTGAAGCAACGTTATTAGGAAGAATGGGCTGAAATTCCTCAACAGTGATGGGAGAGAATGATAAAATCCCATAGAAAATCCTATACAAAAAAGTTATTTCTGCCAAAGGTGCTTCTACAAGCTGCTGAATCATGGGCTGTGCTTGGTTTTTCACAGGACTGTATTAAGTCCTGCAATTTTTATTTTTATTTTTTCACATTACTGTAGCAATCCATGGTGGGGCCTCCTTTCTATTTGTTGTGTTGAGCTAGGTTTCAGAGTTGTACACAGACAAAGATGGAGATTATCATCACAGTGCTTACTGAATGTAGTGCGTTTGAGACCAGGCATTGGATGGCAGTGATAAGTACTGTAAAACAAAACACTATTGTTGTGCTAAATTGTCTGAATTTCTGACACACCATCCTAGAGTCCATGCTAGGTAACCTATTGTTTGCCACACACTACTGTACAGGCATAGACAGCATAAAAGGTGGACATAGGTCTGGGTTAAAAAGTGAAGCCAGTGCATGAGTGCATTGAACTGTTTAATAAGTGCATTAAATGTTTAATGGCAGCAGAGGGCGACTCATTTGGTCCCAAAAAGGCTTCTAGATTTACAGAATTCTTGGCTTCCTTATGGTGTGACCTCAGTAAATACTTTACTGATTGTGATATGTACTCAATTGCTAGTTTAAGAATATATATAAAGAACATTAGGTCAGTTTTGTAAATTATTTCAAGATCCGCCCTGTGCTTGTCAAAGCTGATTTCAAAACACCAGTTTCATAACAGGATTTCATTAACCAGTGGTTGACGTCTCTGTAGCTCCATTCATCTTTTATACTGTCTATGGTTTGAGATAGTGCTATTAATCATTTAATACCATCTGTTACCCTCACCTGTTTGTTCACTTTGAGGCTTCAAGGCGTTTTTCCTGTGATTGCTTCATTTAGGTCCCATTTTGTCTCTTTCAAAGCAAAAATAATCCCTAATAGGTATATTCTTTCTGCAAAGAGTGTGCAGGGGAAAGTAGTTTGTTGGCTCAAAACACATTCCCTAACCTTATTGCTTATTCTTAAACCATATGGTGCTAGAAGTAACAGCTATACAAGGCTGAATTACACAGGAGTGTAGTATACATAAAACAAAGTATTCTGTTCACACACACACACCTAATGGAACCATGCCATATCTGTAATAATATGCTTTCATTCTCCATTACTGCCAAAGATCAGATGGTGTGCAAAATCCATGTTGACCTATGCCTGCCACAGCCATGTGCTGTTTGTACTGTGTGCAAATGAAAAAAACAGCTTTTTTCCAAAGAGGGTGGCTGCAGTGTAATAAAATAAATAAATGCAACAATTATAGATTGACCAACAATCAGTGTTTTAACTGCCACAGAAATGAAATATCAAAATACCTTCGGATACCGAGAGATTAGAAGTAGGAAGACAAAAACTAAAGCTATAGGAGAGAAAAGAGCTTAGATGAAGATTAACTAAAAGAATGGGTGGATTGACTTTCAAAGGCATTTGAACCAGATGAGGTGATAAGAATGAAGTGAAGGAAAGGCTAATACATGTTACAGGGATTTCTTTTATATTTCTGCACTGCTTAGTGACTTTTTTCCTTTTACAAAGCTCAGAGATAATTTTCAAAAAGTAATCCTGAAGTCTACAACTTTAATCCTGCCAATATGATTAGGTTCCTGGCATCTTATGAAATGATCTCAACCCTTTTTATAAGGATCTGAAATTTGGTAATGAAAGTCAAAGGTAAACAGATTAAAGATATTGCAATTTGGATTGAATGTCACATTTTGATCTTATTTCAAGTCTCTTGTCATACACAATGAAAAATAGTTGACTTTTATCTAGAAAGTGTACCTCATTACATTTAACTTCAACCAACTTCTATCAAAGCTGGGAGTCAATACTGTTTTACTGTGTGAATTAAGCAAGTTTCAGTATATGCAGTATTTGCACAAAGAGAAGCACTTTGGCTTGTTATTGTATTATTACAGCAAATGGACACTGAAGCATGATAGGAAAAGGATAAGAGTACTGCAGTTTTATAATATGTGCTGGGTAAGAAAAAGCGAGCTGAAAATGCAGCCTTGTGTCAAAATAATAATCCACTGCAACCCATCATAAGGTAGTAAATAGTGAAAATAACCAAGGTCCAGGGAACTTAGTAGTAATCAATTGGCTGCATAGTGGCTGAAGTATTCAGGGATGGAGACGGAGTTACGATAATAGCAAACAAAAAAGCAAAACCAAACCATGGGAGGGTATTCTTATCTCAGATGACTGCTATCTCATAGAAGACAGCCACTTTTGTTTTGCCATGCCTCATTGTGTGGCATCTTTGAAATCCACAAGGGCCTGTTACACAGCATTCATTTTGTTTCATCACTCACACAAAGCTTTGACTGACAATATTTGAGATAGTTTGTTTCAGGTACAATGAGAGTAATTATTCAGGCTACACCGAGAAAACAGAGAGTACCAGCAGAAAGTAAGCAACATTACTGGCAATGATACAATATGACAACAAATTACTAGTAAAAGCTGCACAAATAATGACATGGGGCTCTGGATCATAAAAAAAACACATGCACTCGGCACACCACTCCTACATGATGCATTGGCTTTCTAAGCTTTGCTAATACATGACAAAGTTTGAGTAGCACAGGGCTGTAATAAACACAGACATCATAGGTCTCATCTTTGGTCAAGCTCACTTGTGGTAGCAAGATTAGAAGAAAAGAAAGACATATGGGTCAGCTAATGAGCAAAAATCAAAGTGTGAAACCATCCAAGGTGCCTATGTGTCCCTGGAAAATTCTACAGGTACTGCAGGAAAGGAAAAAAAAAAGTTTTGCAGCATAGACATATCAAGCCCCTTCATTCTTTTATTCTTCCCAGGTGTAGGGGCGCTGGTGCCCATCACTGAAAGAAGCTGTAGAGTGTGCCCTGGGTCATCCATGCATAGAAGCACTTTCTTGTTTAGTGCCACCTTACTGCTGTTCCAAGCTGCCTCCTTTTTTTATCCAATAAAGGGCTTCTCAAAGAGTGGATCTATCCATTGAATCACTGCTCTACATCCCTACAAGATCTGAAAATATTGACTAGGTGATAATTAAATTGTCCACCCCAGCTTGATATGGATTAATAATTGTCCACTAATGCCCTTCTGACATTTTACTGCATTGACTCGATACTCTTTGCAGGGGTGCGTCGATATTTTTGATGATTAGTATTCTTCATTTTGTCCCTAATGAGACCAATCAGAGTTGGCTCGACTTTTGCCTAAGAATTAGGGAGGACTGAAAGGGAGTGAGAAGGAAGGATAGATTTTCTCTTAGGACCCATTACTCAGTGCTTTGGGCCTTATCACAGATATATTCCCTTGCTTTACGGGAACATGTCTTGTTTTACAAACCCAATTCTTGTCGTGTAATCAGTGTATTGTCAGTCTAAATATAAACTGTCATTCTGTGTTGATCCAAATCACGTAAAGAGGACATCTTTGGACAAACAACAGCACCATTAGGACTACTATAAATACTGAGATGAGAAGGTGGTATGGGCAGTGTGCCACATCACTGCTTCGACTTCCTCACTGCCATCTGTGAGTGTTCCTCCTCTGGCATTCTCACAAAGGCCTTTTGTGAATTTTTTTCCCCTTTGTCCCTGTTTGCTAGGTTTAATTAGGTTATTTACTTGAGACTCACCTCCCAGTGTTTCATTATAGTGGGCATTGCAGATAGGGCTTCACACAGGGCAGGGGCAGATAAAAACTTAGGACAAAAGATGATAAATGTCGCGAGCCGGGACCGGAATGCAATCTGGCCGCCACGATGCAGAGATGCTCTAATGGCTTCCCAGCAAGGAAGGGGGAAGGCACTGTCGAGATGGCAATGTGATAAATGGTGCTGGGATGGCTGTAAGAACTGTAGGCAAGACAAAGGAAAAGAAAAGAGTCCTGGAAGGGGTAAAAAAAACCCGAAGATGACCACAAAATAGAATCTAATTAATCTGGACTTGGTTCCCCCTCCTGACAAATTCAGTGCAGAGGAAGAAGGGGAAGGGAAATTGTTTTTTAGGGATGTGTTCACCCACCACCTTCACCCTCCATTCCATTCTACTTTCCTCCCAGGTTGAAAAGGCAAAAGGACGTATGAGTTCTGACAATGCTCCAGCACCTGTGGAATGATTAATGACGACGCACTCGCCTTACGTGCTGCATTGTGAAAATATTCCTTCCAAAAACACAACAAGGAGAACTCTGCTATAAACATAATTCTTCCGCTATTTACCGGTACATTACACAAACGTAGATTTAAAGGCAAACAACATTCATTGTAGGCCTTTTATTTTTCTTATAGTGCTGCATTTTCTGTACTGTATTAACTTTCCGGATGGTTTCTCACTGTTGAATATGCCACATTACATGGCATTCCTTTATTCCTAAAGCCGTCTATACTAATGTATGATGATGAGTATAAAAAATGGATGGGAAAAGTGAGCATGAGAGAGGAATGGAAAGAAAAAGCCTCTCATACAGGGATGAATGAGTGGATAAAGCAGCATTAGTGCTGATATCTCATTCAATGAGATGCATGCTGAAGTGATGTCAGTACTTTTTAGATATACAAGTGTTAAGGGAGACTAATTTACAAGCCACATTCAAGTTTTATACATATGCAGAAAGCCGTTGTAGTCCAGACAATTTATGGATGTAGTTTGTAACTGTGACTGTTAATTGCAGGACAGGAAGGGTGCTTCATATCCTTATGTGATTTTATATTTGAATCGTATCCATGTAATGACTTAGATAACTCACATTTTATGCATTTTAAAGGGCACTTGTTTGATCTTGTGGCACCGCAATGTGACCGACTACCTCCCCATCAGTTCAGTCCTCCTCAGTGTGACAAGTCACTCATTTTCTGTTCACTTCATGTGCTCGAGTGCATTAGATTTCCTACAGTATTAATGATGTTAACTATAAAGCCAAGTCAGTTTGTAAGCTTACTATTTATCCTTTAATCAATGTGAGAAGACAAATGAAGTCATTACTTACTGAAGATCATAGCACCTTGTGGTATTTTCTGACATGCCATTGGCTTTTAACTTTATCTCTCTCCTTGGCAGCCTCACTATTCCACAATAAAATGACTTCAGTCAATACTCACTTGTGCTTTTAGAATCATTCAGATAAGAGTGGAAAAAAAAAATTGTAGATAAAAAATACAAACCCCATTTCCCTCAAAATTTGGATATTTTCCAAAATGCAATAATAACAAAAATCTTTATGTTCATTCACTTGAACTTTTATTTAACTGACAGAAGTACAAAGAAAAGATTTGCACTGTTTTACTGACCAGCTTAATTCTATCTGTCTATCTATCTATCTATCTATCTATCTATCTATCTATCTATCTATCTATCTATCTATCTATCTGTCTGTTTTAACCATTTTGGAGCTGAAGATACGAGTTATTGTCATTTAGCAGTTTAAAATCTTGTAAATTTTTGCTTGATATAACACTCAGCTGCTCAGCAGTCCATAGTCCATTGTCTGATTCTTCTCTTCATGATGCACTATACATTTTCAATCAGAAATAGACCTGCACTGGCAGCAGGCCAGTCAAGAACACACACTCTGTGTCTACAAAGTCATGCTGTTGGAGTCCCCACATGTTGTGTAGCATTGTTCTGCTGAAATAAGCGTGGACATTCCTGGAAGAGAAGTTGCCTTGATGGCTGTGTGTGTCCAAATCCAAATATACACCTCAGAGTCAATGGTACCTTTACATACATGCAACTCACCCATGCTGTGGGCATCCCTTATACCATCTGTGATGCACCTTTTCCTGATCATAGTCTGGTCATTTTCATCTTTGGCATGGCATGTTGAAAGACCTACATTTTCTGCAATCTTGTGCTGAAGAATATACCTTTTGAACTGACAAACAATTCTCTCAAAGGGGCGAACCATGACCCACCCATCCTTGCTTGTGAAAATCAAGCCTTTGATAGAACCTACTTTTGTACCCAACCATTATACCTGTTCCTGTCCCAACTTTTGTTAAGTGTGTTGCATAGCTGTATGTGTATGTGTGTGTGTGTGTGTGTGTGTGTGCGTGCGTGTGTGTGTGTGTGTGTGTGCCATGACAATTTTTGCCAAATAATCCTTCAGTCCTCCTCACTCTGGAGGATGTGGAAGAAATGTCTTTATCAAAGAGTGTCAAAACATACCTAAGATGTTGTGTTGCTCCAACGTTCTCTTTCAAACCCCCCAAAGTTACATTTAAGTCAGGCATCATACTTGGCCAGGTCATTGTTTTTACTTTTTTCCTCTTTAGAAACTGTTGAGTGACTTTGGCAGTCTGCTTTGGATCATTATCATGCTGGAATATTCCTTGTCTTCCTGGCCTCAGGAAACTAAGAGTCATCTGTTCAGGCATTATTTTGGTTTATTTACAGGGAGTCAACATGCCATCTATAAATGTCATCATCTAACACCTTTTGCAGCCCCATTGCCTCACAGTCCCACTTTTGTATTTCACTGTTGGGACTATGTATTCACTGTGGTAGTCCTGACTAGGTTAATGCCAAATATACTGGGCCCCATCTGAGCTGAACAAATTCATCTTGGCATCATGTAATCAAAGAACATCCTCCCAAATATTCATGAGTCTTCTTTTCATGATCTTTATCAAAGTTAGTCTTGCGGTTTTGTGCCAAAGAGCAAGTTTTTTTTCTTATATTATGCAAAATCTTTCACACAGTCTGAGCTTTCAAAGAAAATCCTGATAACCCTTGTGGCAAGCCTGAGGCACTTGCCCATCTGTTTTTCAGAATAAGACTGTCCAAGTAGGGCACAGTCCAAGGCGGCATTTTAGGAGCATGGCCTCCTGATTACTGCTGCTACTGATTTTAAGTTTAGCCTTTTCCATCCATGTGGAATCTCAAAAACTATTCTAGATAGAAAGCCAGGACCCACAGATTCAAAACTCACAAGAGTTCTGCTGTTCGCAGGTCAGTTTATCACCATATTCATGAAAGTATAGTATTCATGATTAGGCTGATTTGAAACACACAGGTGTATTTACTTTTGTAACAGTTTCTTTTGAGAATTATTTTCATATAGTACATATAGTGTTTCTAAGGTACCTGTTTCTAATTTTTCATTTGAAGAAATGCTCCAGTTGTTGACTAAGAAATAGTGCTTTGATTGAAGGGATCATTAAACATTTAAGCGATATTGCACAGGGGGGTAAACACTTCTGTTGTATGCTGTATTATGGAAAAATACACAAGTGCATTGTGTAGATGTACAAATGAATATGTGGTCCGTACAGTATTTCTCTTCACATACTTATGTACATACACTTAATACACACATTTAAAAAAACACATTTACTTGCCTAGTGGACTAAAGCCCATTACTGCTGGCAAACATTTGCACTTGAGGCTGGTGCCTTTGTGTACTCGCTCACTCTGTCAACTGCAGCTCAGTTTGGCGAAGGGTGAAAAGGACTAAGAAGGGAAGCGTAACCAACTCCATCAGTCCAGAGGCCACATCTCCGGTCTCCAACAGTCTTGTGCCTTGTGGAGGCTTCAAATCTTTAGAAATCTAGCCCTTGTTTTTCACACGGCCTCCAAGAAAACATGACAGAATATTCTATTAACTTGAAACAAATATAAAAAGCCTTAATATACTTAAACTAAGAAAGTCAGTAAATAGGAATATAGTCCCATAAAGCAAAATATCTGTTTAGCTGCCTTGTTTTTGGTTTCTGTTTATTCTTACATTTTCTTTTCCCTTTTTTTTTAACTGTAATTGATGGTATAATTCACTACTTTGATTGACTTCATTTTAAACACCTTTAAAGTGATGCAAATATTTCCAAGGTTAAAGCAATTATTTTTTGATTAATCACAACATAGACGCACGACTTCAAGGGGAAACGTTTTAGAAAAGTAAAAACATTTTGGGAGCAGAAGTGTGACATTGCACAGATATGTGTGATAGCAGGTTGATGATTATAATACCTATGAATAAAAGCAAAGAATCTAGTAACGCCCACTCACTGTAAACAGACAGACACATGGACAAACACAAACACACAATTTACACCTCCCAATGAATCATCCCTATATCCACACACACGCACGCATCAAGAAAGAGTCTTTCCAAAAGGATCTGAAGCACTTAATTTTACTGGATTATTTTAATTATGTCCCCTGAGGGTTGTTGTTTTTTTTGCTCCTGGGGTGACATTGCAGTTTGCTTCCAAGCGAAAACCCCCATTCACTAGACTGACCCTGATACCACCCGCCCTCATTTGTTTCCCATCTGTAGCTCTTCAAAGACTTCGCTGAACACGTGCACACACACACACACACACAAGCTTAACTGTTTTCTTCAGGGGTTTGCAATTAAGAATTCAAAGACTTCAACTTAGATTTACTGCATGTGGTTTAGTTGGAGACATTTTAATAATGTGTAGCTGACAAAAACAACCCACTAATACACAGCTAATGTGTTATCCTGCAATAGGGCATGATGCTAAGTTAATGTAAAATAAACAAATTATGAATGTAGTAGAAAATTAATTTGGACACAAAATGGCATTTCAACATGTAGCAGATTAGATACAACATTTTGACCACAAATAATAATAATAATTGGTTGTAATCAATTTTTTTATGAAACTTTGACTTTGCCATATAACCTAGCAAACCAGAATTTTAAAAATAAATGGGCTGTTTGTAAGCATACATGCCATGCAATAAATGAAGCTAATATACCGTTTCGTACAATTATAAGCAACTACTCTATCTAGGATTTACAGTAAAAAGGTACAGTATCCAATCTGTGCAGAGTTTTGGATTTGTTTCAGTACAGAAATATATCTCATGCACTATATGGACAAAAGCACTGAGCCACACCTTTTAATCATTGTCTTAAGGTGTTTCATTCAGTCACAGTGCCACAGATGTATAAAATATAGTATCTAGGCATGTAGTCATTTGCAAACATTTGTGAAAGAATGAGTTATTCTAAAGAACTCTCTGAATTTAGACATGGTACTGTAATAGGAATACCTTTAAGTGGTATTATTGCAAAGTGGAAGCGTTTGGGAACCACAGCAACTCAGCCATGAAGTGACAGACTATGTAAAGTTGCAGAGTTGCCGAGTGCTGAGGTGCATAGTGCATAAAAGTCACCAACTATCTGCAGACTCAAGAACTGTAGAGTTCACCCTCTGGTATTAACATCAGCACAAAAGCTGTGCCCTGGGAGCTTCATGGCATCGGTTTCCGTGGCCAGGCAGCTGTATGAAAGCCTTACATCTCCAAGCACAATGCCAAGCGTTGTATCAAGTGCTGTAAAGCACATCACCATTGGAACCTGGAGCAGCTGAATATGTTTTATGGAGTGGCAAGCAGGTGGATGAGTCTGGGTTTGATTAATGCCAGGAAAACATTACTTGCCTGGCTGCAACAGGAAGGTGTGGTAGAGTAGGGATTATGCTGTGGGGTTGTTTTTCTTGGTTTGGCCTGGGCCCCTTAGTTTCAGTAAAGGGAATGCTTTAGCTTACCAAGATCTTTTGTCAGTTCTGTGGTTCCAACTTTGTGGGAACAGTTTGGGAAAGGCCATTCCTAGTTCCAGCTTGACTGTGCCCCAGTATGCAAAAGGCATGGTTGGATGAGTTTGGTGTGAAAGAACTTGACTGGCCCACACAGAACCCTGACCTTAACACCATCAAACACCTTTTGGATAAGCTAGAATGGAGATTATGAGCCATGCCCTCTCTTTGAACATCAGTGTCCGACCTCACAAATGCCCTTCTGGATGAATGGGCAAAAAAAAAAAAAAATCCCACAAATACACTCCAAAACCTTGTTGAAAGCCTTCTCAGAAGAGTGGAAGGTGTTATAGCTGCAAAAAGGGTTTAACTCCATATTAATGGCTATGGATTTTGAATGGGATGTCATTAAATATCAGTGCAGATTTGATGCAGAGGTGAATCAATAGGTTTGTCCATATACTGTACTTCTTTTTCATTGACATTATGCATGTGCTGAGTCTATAACTGTTTCCATATATTTCCACCCAAACAACACTGATGCCCACAAAAAATGACACGTGTGTGATGGTGAGAAGAGTGCTCAGCCCAAATTTAGAATAACTGCTGTGAGGATCTTGAGGACTTCACCAAGCCTTCTAGACATTGCTAGTCATCAGACTCTGGCCTTCTAATAGTTCTGTTAGCACAGAACATGACAATGCTTTTAGCTTCCACTCTGCTCACATGTGGAACAAACTACCTGAAGATACAGTGGGTACGGAAAGTATTCAGACCATTTTAAATTTTTCACTCTTTGTGTCATTGCAGCCACTTGCCAAAATCAAAAAAGTTCATTTTATTTCTCATTAATGTACACTCAGCACCCCATCTTGACAGAAAAAAACAGAAATGTAGAAATTTTTGCAAATTTATTAAAAAAGAAAAAGTGAAATATCACATGGTCATAAGTATTCAGACCCTGTGCTCAGAATTGAGTAGAAGCACCCTTTTGAGCTAGTACAGCCATGAGTCTTCTTGGGAATG
>VUQH01000938.1:0-14657 GCA_015106775.1 Etroplus canarensis
ACAGAGAAGATTCATGGATGTAGTGAAGGAGGACATGCAGAGGGTTGGTGTGAGGGAAGAGGATGCAAGGGATAGGGTGAGATGGAGGCAGATGATCCGCTGTGGCGACCCCTAATGGGAGCAGCCGAAAGAAGAAGAAGAAGAAGTAACTTTAATTGTTTTTGTTTTGTTTTTTGCTATTTGCTTAATCAGTTATTTTTAAATACAAATAACTTCATAATACTTTATTGGTTCTTCACAAACCTTTTTTTCTTATTCATGGTAGTTTTTTTTTGCTGGTGGAGAACTTCATTGTTTACACATGAGATCAACTGATGGCACTGTGTACACTAGAGTTTGCACATCGAATGAGACCTGTTATCCCAGAGCAGCTGTGGAGGGGGCTGCAGAGCTGGAGCAAAGCAGAGCTGGAGCAAAGCAAAGCTAAGAGAAAGCAATATAAACTGTCCATTCCAGCTATCATCATGGGGAATGTGAGGTCCTTGGGCTATAAGATGAGCACGTTTGAAGCACTGTTGAAGACCTAGAGGGAATACTATGAATGGTGAATGGAAAGAGGTGTAATCCTGGACTAGAATGTTTCTGTGGCACAGATGTTGAGCTGCGAGCATCCATATTACTTGCAGAGGGAATTCAAATCTGTTATTGTTGTTGCCTTTTACACTGAACCATCAGCTGATGCAGAGGTAGCTTGTGACACTCACTCAAATATCAACATAACATTCTATTGCTGTTAAGGCTTTAACTGGTGAGTTTAACTATGTCTCACCGGATGGAACATTATCAGCTTTCCAACTATATGTCAATTGTCCCAGTATTGAAAAAAGAGCACTGCACCTGCTGAAAGCATGCTACTAAGGCATACTGTACTATTGCACTGCTCCCAGCCCCCCTTTGGCAGATGTGACCACACTCTAGTTCAGATGACACCAAAGTATGTTCCTCAAGTCAAATCGCAACTTGTATCAAAAAGAGTTAGGAGGTGGACAAATGAAGCCGTGGAGCACTGCAGTATAGCTTAAAGTCTACTGGAATGTTCTTTGTGAATCACATGGAGAGCTTGACTGGCTGTATTTTGACTGTTCAGAATATATCAAATTCTGTGAACACACCATCATACTAGCTCTGACAGTATTTTGCTTTCTTTCCTAGTGACCTATAGGAACTGCTTAATAAAAAGAAGAAAGTCTTCAGGTCCGGGGACAAGGAAGAACTGAGGAGGATACAGCAAGGCCTAAGGGTGAAGCTGGGAAAATACAAGGACTTATATAAGAGGAAGCTCGAGAACAAACTCAGGCAGAACAGCATGAGAGATTTCTGGAGTGGAATGAATAAAATCACTAGGTTTAAGGTGACAGACAATCAGTAGGCAGCCTCTAGAGAGCAAATGAGCTAAACAATATTTCCAGCAGTTCAGTTCCCATCCCTCTGCTGCCTCCTCCACCATACACCCTGGCCTCAATCTCCCCCCCCCCTCTGGCCAGGTTAGGAAACTGCTGGAGAAACTGCACCTAGGCAACGCTCTGATGGAATCAACCTTAAGGTTTTGAGGAACAGGTTTGGTTCCTGTACCTAAGAAATCAACACCATCACAGATTACTTACGAGTTGCCATCACATCACAGGTGATGAAGGTGCTGGAGAGACTAGTCTTGGCCCACCTGCAGATGAAACATCTCTTGACCAACTGCAATTTACATATAGCTCAAATCTGGGAGCGGTAGGCATAATCATCTACATGCTGCAGAGTCTACTCCCATCTTGTTAGTACAGTAGCAGCTACATGGTGGGTCTCACCTTCTTTGATTTCTCAGATGCATTTAGCACAATCCAGACACTGCTGCTGGAGGAGAAACTTCAGGAAATGTCAGTAAATATGTCCACCATCTCATGGATTATTGACTACCTATCAAACAACATGTGGGACTGGGCACCGATCTGTCTGATCTGGTGATTTGCAGTACAGGAGCTCTGCAGGGACTGTGTGCTGTCTCTATTCCTGTTCACCTTGTATACCTCATACTGTACTTTCAGCACAACTCTGGGTTATGCCACCAATTGAAATACTGTGATAATTCTGCAGTGGTTGGATTAATAAGTGATGTGCAGAAGGAGTAGTACAGAGCACTAATAGATGATTTTGTGAAGTGGTCAGAGAGAAATCAAAAAGCTCCTGAATGTGAATAAGAAAAGAGAGATGGTGATCAACTTCAGAAGTAAGAGGACAGCTACATGGCCCATGTCTATCCTGGGCAGGATTTTGATGCGGTAGAGGAGTACATCAAAAATAGGCTGAACCTGAAGACCAACAAAAACACTGTGTACAAAAAACGGTTGAGAAGGCTCTATTTCCAGTGGAAGCTGAGATCTTTCAACATGTGCAGAAAAATGTTGGAGATTTTTTATCAGTCTGTCATGGTGAGCAATGTGTACTGCGATCTGATGGGCAAGCAGCATCGGAGCTAATGACCCCAACAGACTGAATGAACAAAACAGGAAGGCTAGTTTTGTGATTGGCTGCAAATTGAAGGACGCTGAACAAACTATTATCCATCATGGATAATCCCGACCACCCTCAGCACCATTTACCGGACAGGCAGTGGAGTACTTTCTCTGACAGACTAATTTAGCTCTGCTGCTTAACTCTATAATAATTCTCTTATTAATACAACTGCTACAAAAAATCTCAAATATGGGATGAATAAAAGTTAGGACACTGCATAAAATATAAACAAAAACAAAATGCCATGATTTCACAAAACCACATTTTATTCACAAATGCATGTAGAATATCAAATGTTGAAAGTGAGACATTTTGCTATTTCATGAAATATACTGGCTCATCTTAAATTTGATTGCAGCAACACATGTTAAATGGTCCTGTCTCAAACGCTGGGACTGGGCCATATTTACCACTGTGTAGCATCCCCTCTTCTTTTATCAGCAATTTGTAAATGACTGGGAACTGAGGAGACCAGCTGCTGGACCTTTGGGATAGGAATGTTGTCCCATTCTTATCTGATGTGGGATTCCAGTTGCTTAACAGTCCTGGGTCTTTGCCATATTTTGTGTTTCATGGTATGCCAGTTGTTTTCAGTTGGTGAAAGGTCTGGACTGCAGGCAGGCCAGTTCAGCATTGGGACTCTTCTACTATGAAGCCATGCTGTTGTAATAGCTGCAGTATGCAGTTTAGCATTGTCTTTTTGAAATATGCAAGGCCTTCCTTGAAAAAGACGTCACCTGGAGGGGGCATATGTTGCTCTAAAACCTGTATATACCTTTCAGTATTGATGGCGTCTTTCCAGATGTTCAACTTGCCAGTGCCATAGGCACTAATGCATACCATCAGAGATGCAGACTTTTCACAGAACACTGATAACAAGCCGGATGGTCCCTCTCCTCTTTAGTCTGGAGGACGCAGCATCCACGATTTCCAATAAGAGTTTCAAATTTTGATTCGTGTGAGCACAGAACAGTTTTACACTTTGCCTCAGTCCATTTTAAATGAGCTTTGGCCCAGAGGAGATGACAGCATTTCTCAAACATGTTCACATATGGCTTCCTCTTTGCATGATGGAGCTTTAACCTGGATTTGCAGATGGCATGATTAACTGTGTTCACAGACAATGATTTCTAGAAGTGTTCTGAACCCATGCAGAGATTTCCATGACAGAATCATGCCTGTTTACAATGCAGTGCCACCTGAGGACCTGGAGATCACTAGCACCTAATATTGGTTTTAGGTTGTTGCCCTTGCACACAGTGATATCTCCAGATTCTCTGAATTTTTGATGATATTATACACTGTAGATGATGGAATATTCAAAGTCTATGCAATTTCACGCTGAGGAACATTACTCTGAAATTACTTCACATTGTGGAGTAATTTCAGAGTAACTAATTAAGTTGCAACATGTTGCTCCAGTTGCTTCTTTTTGTCACAACTTTTTTGAGACATGTTGCTGCCATCAAATTTAACATGAGCATTTATTTTTCATAAAACACTAAAAGTGTTTCATGTTCAGCATTTGATGTTTTCTATGTTATTTTTGGACTAAAATATTGGTTTATGATATTAGCAAATCATTGCATTGTGTTTTATTTATATTTTACGCAGCATACCAACCTTTTTGGAATCAGGGTTATAGTTCTTATTCTTATTCTTAATAAACTGAATGGATCATATTCTGATAATGAAAACACTCAAATATCATTTCACTATTTTGTTGATGCACTTTTACAGAGATACTTTTTTGTCCATTGTGAACCATGTGACCGATTGAAGAATATTAATGTAGGGGGTCACATTTAAACCAAGTGATAAAATGTTATATTTTTTATTTTTAATAACTGTATTTTAGGCAGAATAAATAACTCAGGTAAACACCCAAAATATTCTCAGCAATGATTGTGAAGTAATTACACCAACAACAAAAGTATTCATTTGACATCATGGTAAGAAGAAAATGATTTAGTATAGTGACCACTTAGACTAGTCTTAAGCAAAAGCAATTTAACATTGTAATTTTGTTAGATTACCTCTGAAAGCGGCATATCAGAACCCAGAGAGATAATTTCAAAGCACAACAGGAGAGCTCTGGGGAAGGTGCAAAGTAATTTCAGAATAAGTGATCAGCTCATCTGGCTATTGGCAGATATTAAGCTCAGGAGATCTGAGTGAAGCTCAGCAGTGACAGTCCAGGTGACACGTATTAACAGCTGTGTTGAATACTTCACTGTGATCTTAGTTTGATAATGAACAAAAGTGACCTGCAAGGCCATTGTGCTTTCTCACCTAAACGTCACACCCTGTCAGCAATACCAGCTATGCGCAATGGCATGCTGTGCCCTGCGGCAAAAGAGAAGAAAAGAAGTAAATGAAAAGAGAAAAATAGGCAGACAGACTGGGCAGAGGCAGACGCCTCTATAGTCAGAACAAAATGTCTCACAGTGCAGTGATGGAGGTGAAGAGAGGTCTTTATAAAACTGAGAGGTAAGCTGATAAAGTAGGATTCTTGACAGGCCAATCCCCCAAAAAGATACATGCTTCGGTTGAAAAAGGACAGAACACATTATAGAGTTCACAAATGCTTAACGGTTTGTTTTGATGCATGTGAGGTTAATTAGAAATTCTACTGACAATTAAGTCAGTAAATGAAGTTGTGCTATACCGGAATCAGAATATTTTTTGAATCCCGGGGTGGGGAAAATTTCATAAAAAGAGAAAGAACAATGCCACAGGATTATTTTTTTAAACTATCAAGTCCCTATCTATCTAGCTATCTATCTATCTATCTATCTATCTATCTATCTATCTATCTATCTATCTATCTATCTATCTGGCTATATGGATATAGCCACAATGCACATGGCACAGTAAATGTAATAACATTTTAAATGCATACTGGGCACACACTGAGCTGTGATTAGCTTTACTGCTTTATTGCTGAGCTGTGTCCTTTTTACCTTGACTACAAAGAAAAGAAAGGGAACATCATAGGTTGTAAGTCCCTCAACTACTATTCATTCTGCTGCCTGATAATAAATTGGAACTCAAGAGGGGTTATAAGGTGTTATAGGCTCAAAAAGAAAGTATGTCATGTAAGGGTCTGGCTTTGCAGCTTGTAATCAAAAAGAAAAAAAAAGGAAAGTACAAATAAAATGGGAAATTGCTTGCATTACTTGAATGATAAAGCATAGTGCCTATGTACTTGAGCCTGTGTGATTTCTTGATGTGTGGCACTGCTGAATGGACTTTTTCTTTTTATCATCCAGCCTTATTTCAAGCTCTGAAAGGGAGGCCTTTGCTGATGATGGGGTATTTTAGATTTAGTAAAAATGACTTTTGTAAGCCAGTGAAAATCTTTAAGTAGGCAAATATTTGACTACCAAATTAATGGAAAACCACACACATTTTGTTCTGACTTTATCAGTAAGGTGTAAGCTAAGTTGAGTCAGTAGCTTATAGAATATGCTTTTTATAAGGCTTTCAGATTCTTGACTTCATTCAGGTTATGTGTGATGCAAAAAAGATGGTAACAGGAGATCATCAACCTGTTTCACTCTCCTAACAGTCATGTGAAAGAAAGTGCACCCTCTTTCAGTTCTAAGGTATCACATATCGGGACAGAATAAAATTATCATCTGCTCTGAAACTGGGTCCTGTGGTGGGACAATGTTCCCAAGTGCAACTCAACAACAGAATGGCTGAACAAGAAAGGAATCAAGGTTTTACAATGGCCCAGTCGAAGTCCAGACCTCAACCCATGGTGGGACCTTAAAAGCTGGGCATAAACAAATGCCATCAAACTTCAGTGAACTGAAGTAATGTTGTAAAGAAGAGTGGGGCAAAAATTCCTCCACAATGATGTGAGAGACTGATGAAGTTGTACAGAAAACAATCACTTTAGTCCTGTGAAATTTTTTTTTCATGACTGTAACACGAACTTCAGAGGTGAACAATAACAAAGTACAAATACGTTTTCACTGTAGAGTTTTAAGGTATCTGTACTTTAAATGAGTATCTATTTTCCTGACAACTGTTTACTTTTGCTCCCTACATTTTAACACAAGTATCTACTTTCTAACATTACATTTTCAAAACAGGCTCATTACTTTAGGTTTAATGCACTAGAGGAGAGTTATTGATTATTTCTCCTCACTGTGTGTCTTCCTGACAACAAACCAATGTGAACCTCAGTGGAGGGAACAACAACACATAAAAGACAATCCTATTGGTGTATCCATCCTTGGTGCTTCCTGCACTTGACTATTGTAGAAAACATAGAGATGAAAGAGAAAAATGAAGTTCCTATCTACTCAACATTTTTATATTTTATTAATATGGCACAAGGTCTAGTTAGCTTTGCACAAAAATATCTGGTAGAAATGTTCTTCAATAAGCTACTTTGTACTTTTGTACTTTAAGTACATTTTAGATCCTGTACTGTTTTGCTTTTACTTGGGAAAAGAAGATGAATCAGTACTTAACTTCTGCAGGAGTCTTATTTAATGCAAGTATCTGTACTTGTACTTGAGGAAGGAATGTGTGTACTTTTGCCACCACTGTCTAACTCCTTACCCTTACCTACAATAACTGATTTTGGCAGCACTTGAGGACAGGAGAAACAACCTGTGAACACAACAATCTTTTTGAGTTGATACAGTGGTCCCATGAGCATGAAATAATAGTTCTCATTTGGCACTGGTTTTGGTTGCCACCAACTCCTGTGGGAAATACCAAGCCACTTAGCTGCTTAATGCTCCACTATGTTCACCTGCCAGTTCCTAAAGATGTTTGTTGGACAGTCGATTTTGGGCAGACTGGGCCCAGTGGTTTTTAGTGGTTTTAACTACAGCTGACTGCTGCATATAAAAATGATATCAGAACAGTGAAAGTATATGAAACAGTTAGGTTGCAGGCAGAAAAAAAGAGAGTTAATGCTATACACCTCCTTAGACCTGACAAAAATGCAATCAGGTAATAATTCTCTGTGGATTTGTCAGTACGACTGCCTAATGAATATAGCTGCTTTAATGTTAAGTAATTATCCCCTCTGTTTCAGCTCAGTTGGGAAGGAGAGTATTTGTATCAAGTGCCCATTAAGTGGGATCACTGATGTTATGATGATACACCTTGACTTGCACAGTGGATCAGACCTTTTCAGATCACTTAAGTTTTCTTTCTTTTTCTGATAAACAGAACACACGTCCACAGTCATAAAGCCCATTTTAACAGATAAATTGGATTCTTAAGCAAGTTTTTACTTCAATGTTATGTACTGCTGATAGTCTAGTGGCAGCACTAAATTATTAAATATATTGTCTACCTCCCAGTATACTGTAACCAACAGAACTGCATTTCCCTGTTCAGCATCTGCCAGAGTTTCTGTCCTCTTCTATTCTTTCTCCATAATATTCCTTTCTTTCTTTACTCTGCACCCTCCCAAAAAAACAAAAACAATAAACAAAAAACAAAAAACACCTCCCCACACACACACACACACACACACACCCACACACGCGCGCGTACATATACAAATGAGTGCACAGGCACTTATTTTCCAGTGGTGACAGTTGACACTGAAGGCAGGAGGTCTATCTCCTCTAGCTAGGCATATGTCTGCTTCTGCACCACTGCAGCACTCACCTGTTTTACCAGGACCAGCCAGAGAGAATTCCAGTCTCTAACTACTTTTCACTAAGCTGTTTGACTTTCCCTCAACGTCCCAGTGCTGTCCATTTCAGTGATTCAGTCTGCAGCCTCCATCTTTGTCACTGTCTGAGCGCTTTTAGGGGAAGCAAGGAAGACACTTCCATTGATACGGACTGCAAAGCACATCTCCAGCCATCAGGCAACTCTGTCACACGTCAGCGCTTCCTCTCAGTGTTGCATGGCATTAAAGTGCACGGGCAAACTCATGTGCATATAGTCCAATGTTGCAATGTGGACAGACTGCAAAGGCTTTGGACTGAGCTTGTCCTTGTATTATTCGGACTATTACATTCCAATCAGGACACTTTGTTGCAAACTTTAAAGTTGGATGACAAATTAAAGATGCATGAATCTGTTGACTCCACAGAAAGTAGACTCCAAATCAAACTCACAGCAACATGCCTAAAAACAATCCATTTATCACTGTGTTAATGTGTTAGAAAACACTTGGCAAACGTTGCTTACATATCCAGAAGAAACGGAGCAACATAGGCATTCATTTGGATGTCTTTTTCTCACCACCTGTTGAATGAAGTCCAATATTCACTGGCACTTTCGCCATGGTTTAGTCAGCCAACTCCTCAGTAAAACAGCTGCCTCCCTCTGGCTTCCTGGGTGTTCAAATGTGCTCACCAGCTACTCAAATAATTTGGCTCACCATCATTTCATGCCGGGCAGGAAGCCTATAATCAGATTGTGTGTGCATGAGAGCCGAGACTGCCCACAGTTAAATATGGAGGGGTTGAGTCAGCAGTGACTCAACAATATAGATAAGCAAATCAAACCAGTAAGCAAACACTGGCTAAAGGGAATACAGATCTGTAGTTATATATTGGTGATAATACCACAGTTATAACTCTTTCACAGTCAGTATCTTTAACTGTAACTCTGAATTCAGATTTTTACAGTTTCCATTTATTTGATTCAGCAAAGCAAAAAATGCCTTTATTGATTTTGTCACTAGCTGCCATCATTTTTCATGGCACAAAGAATATTGAAACAGTAGACGCGGCAGATTCCCTGTGGATTAAACTACTATCGAGCACTACAATTATTACAAATCACTTGATACACCCAAGTTAAATTAGTCTTTTGTGAATAGGACATTTTCTTCTTTTCAATCTGTCTTTGTTATATATTTAATTATTTCTCATCATTCATTTGTTATCACATTTGTATCTCAGGTTGAAATACGTGCTCCTTTTGGTATGATGCTCCCTTTCACATATTTTCTGTTAGTATTGAAACAGTAAAACCAAGGCACTAGATGAAGCCTTATAGAACTAACCTGTGAAAATATTACTTAATGAATATTTATGTATAGTTAAATACTGACAATATGTTTCAAATGTCAGTGATCCAAGCTATAACCAATTCATATGTACACTAACTGTAGATCTCATGTTCTATTCACTAGTGATGGGTGAGATCTTTTCCTGTTGACGCAGTCTGGTGCAATGTCCCATTTACATGAAATAAATAAACGGCTATTTAAATGAGCCATTGAGGTCCCCCATACAGAAAACTTTGCAGGGGACTCAAAGACAACTGCTTCAGCCATACTTTTAGAGCATTTTGACATAGTGGCCCTTATTCTGATTGGCTTTGGCTTACAAACACATGTGTTATAAACATGTAATTTCAAGCAGGGGTGCCAAGGGTGCTGAGGCACCCCCGGATAAGTTATAAAGGCCCAGAGTATCCAACTACTATTGAAAAAGAAATATATAAAATATTTTATTTCTTTATTTTTGTTATTTTTCAAATTCTATTCTAATATTTTATAGTGAGCAAGTTTTTAACAGTGGATAGAATGGATACTTATGTTACTGGGCTCAGTTGTGTCCCTGCTTGCAGTGTGGTCGGCGAACATTTTAGGAGGCATGTAACTGCACAAGATAACAACTATGCAAAAATGAATTTTGGATTTCTTGAATCCTTGAAACATAGGAGGTCATCAGAATCAACAAGCTTCTCTTTCAGTACTCGTGCTTTGCTTGCAAGGGCACTGGAGGCTAAAAAGTGGATATTAATAGCATGATGAAAAGTTTCATGGTGAATCCTAAAAACATACTTTTTGGAGTATCAGCATTAGGTAAGACTGTTTTTTCAAGCTCTGCCACTATACATTCAGCAGAAATGACCATAAGCTTGTTAGGTTTTAGTCAAATGATCTGATGCCTTTGCTCTGCCTTTGACTATAATGATGCTCTGATCATGCAGATATGACCTTGCTGTACTACCATGTGTACCGGCATACTTTAGCATGCTCTTAACTTATAGAAAACTTCCCTAGAACTTAATCGTCATTTACCGGCGTATTTGCAGTTTTTTTCCTACGTTGGTATATGCTTGTTAAATCGTCACAATGTGACAGGGGTTTAAGAATAGACTCAAATACTAGCCTTTGCTTATTCACATTTCTGCTAGCCAGGGTTTACCATGAAATGCTCTCACAATGCAAAATGCCTATTACTACTCACTGACTATAATCTATTAATATTACAGTATTACAAACTGAATTTCTAATTCCTAAATCTTATTCATTTCAATTGCATTTTTAATTCCTAATTATATCTACATACACAAACCTCTGGACTGGAAACGCTTATGGATGCTGTCGTGGAAGGCTCCATCATACTAAGTTTGGAAAGATGGTGATGGTGGTAGTGGTGTATAGCATTCATAAATAATGGATTTAGCAAAATTTTAGTGTTCAAATTCACATTAATAAGGTGTTTCACATTTAGTTTTTTGAAATCTGATCACCCTAGATATGATACAAGGGATTTCCTTTGCTATATTAACAGCTACTTTTGAATTTTTCTAGAGCTGGTATAAAGCAGAGTAAATCAGTGAAAATGATGTGAAAGTAAATATGGTTGTGATTATATACTAAAAAGAAACTCAAGATCAGGTCCGTAGGTTGATGCAAGTACAGTGCAAATGTGCACAACAAACCAAAAATCATAGCAGATAAATACAGAAAACAGAGGATTACCATTTAAAACATCCTCGTTCTTGTCCCACATCAGTACACATCTAAACTGCTGCTCCTCCCTGGGTGATCCTGGTACCTACTATCGCTGAGTTAATGGGCCTTGTCTGTCACTTCTTCTTTCCTTTAGCTGGCTCTATAGAGCCAGCCTGAAACAATCCCCGCTCCCACAGCCTACCTCTCTCCATGACCCAGTCACACATATCCCCCAGGACACACTCCAGTGGGCCCCCTGGATCTATTCATTTCATGCCCTTCACTCTGCAGGCCACAAATCTCTCTTTCATTCTTTTGCCATCTCTCTCTGTATACACTATCACGATCTGCTTGATGTACGTTGTCCCATTTGCCGTACCCGTGATGTCAGTTTCTGATCTCTCCTATCTCCTCCCTCGGCTTCTCCTTTCATATCGGTTATTCTCTTCTTTCTTTCTTATTCCTACATCCCTTCCTCTTTAACTTATCTTTCATTGCATTCTCCCTCTTGCAAAACCCTCCTATCTGTTTACCCTTCCTCTTTCTTTCCAAATCCCCCATGTGCTTTATTGGCGTGTGCAATTCATTGCCAACACATTTCTCATGGTTGAGGTGTAGCACCACATTCAAATATAATATAGAATCTGTCATGCAGAAACATTACAGGACATAAATATTTATTCTCTACTCTTCATTGCTGCTGCCTCCATCTTCAGCTGTTCCCCTCCAAGACCCCCCCCCCCTCTGTTTTTCTATCTCTCTCTCTATTTTCTCCATAATTTCTTTGACTGCTCTCGTTCCAGCCTGCGCTGGGTTAGGTCCAAGCCTGCGCCTGTGCTCACCCGGTAAGGAAAAGGCCCTTGTTTATCAAAGAAAAACACTTCTGAAAAATTGATCCTCCATATCAAAGACCTCGCTTCTTTATGAAAAAAATCAATTTCTGTGGTGCAATCCAGACCAAACAGCCATAAAGCTGATATGTGTTTGGCAGTCTCACTGGGACTGGTTGGAACAGTACATTTAAGCAGATAAAAAGTGATATTGTGGAGTACGAAATAATGAAACACCAAAAGAACACAATCATTTTTTTTTAAGTGATATGTGATATTTCACAAATCGCATTTAATATCTCTTTATTTTCTTCATCAGTGACAACACTTATGAGGAGGATCTCAATGAAAATATCAATTATGTTCACAAACAATAACGCAGGGTTGGTCTCCTTAATTACATTGTTCCAACTTGTTTCAATTTTTTTTCATGGAGAAAAATGAAAACACTTAATTACTCAGGCTAAAATAAAATCAGCGCTGAGTTAATTTGCTTTCGAAGGCAGACACCCACAGAACAGCCCAAACAATTATAACCTAATCCTAACAGCAAAAGGCTTTGTGTGGCTGTCGTAATTAGAATGGCCATTCTTTATCTTGCGCTTTCTGTGATGACTTTTTATGATTTACCTGTTTTTTGATTCTATCTGTTATATTTTGTAAATCTCTCACTTTTTCTCTCTCACTCTGTTACCATGTTGTGAAAGCTGATTGTCATTCTATGTTCATTTCTCGACCTATAGTTCACATAACCCTATCTCTTGACCTTGCACAACCCTTTGAGCTCCACTCTTAAAAGCACTGTAATGCTGACAGTTCCTGGCGTCTCACACATCTGATCGGCTGGTTGACACTGTGTGCAGTCATGACTGGGTCCTGAGTGACAGCGAGGCACTACCTGGTAAGAATAAAAACCAGTGAAGTAGAGACTTGGTTTCCACAATGCCTGGAGCTCTGAATCAGCACTGGGATGAGTGAGACAGGACATCAATCACAGTGCTAGTGTATGTCAGACTTTTTCTCCGTTCTGTGTAGTTCTCTGCAGAATCACTGCAGGTCGTACAAATGAATCAGTGAAGCGATAAAAACTGTCTGACAATAGGTTTTAGGTCTTACAGGATGATGAATTTTTAGTGGAAGACTGGCTGATCGAGCTGGTTAGTTTGATTAGAAGTTGAGCTGTGGATAAAGTGCATAAGTGCTCATATACACTATGCTGGTTTTGACTCTTGATATGTGCTAATGCATTTGTAGTGTGTGCACACGAGTGACTGATCTCTGTTCCTATAAATATGTTCAGCGGAGCTTTCACTGGCATTCATATTTGATACATATTCAGGGCACATCAATGTCAACATGACATATGCGCACAAAAATGGCAAAGTATTTATGATGTTTGTCAATGTATGTGTGCAAGTGTGAGTGCATCTGGATTAAGGTGGTATTTGCTCTGATGCATCCACGTTTTCCCAGGCGTTTCTCTTCTACCTGTCCTTGTTACATGACTGCTGCCTGTAGCTGGCACCACCTACAAGTCTGCTGTAATTAAAGTGTTTGATCTCCTTTCCTTCCCTGCTGTGCCACACATTTCCAGACCAGCAAACACTACACCATTGCCACCATGATCAATGACTGAAGGAGACACGAGAGCCACAAACTGACAGTGCAGAGATTGAACAAGGGGGTGCAGGGATGGCGGAAGAGAGAGGAGGGAGAAGTAAGTTGAGAGTAAAAGTGAAAGGCACAGGGGTGAAGTGAGAGCTGATGAAATAAGTTGAGGAATGCACTGGCTCTGTGTCGGACTGGAAAAATAATCCCCATCAGATTCTCATTACTGGAAGCTGCAATATTCATAGTACAGGAGGCCATACTTTTCCAAGAAGGACACGCATTTCACACAGCCCCCCAAACATGAGATCACATGCTATACATACACCATTTCAACCAAAATCATATTACTTGTAAAGGAAAATTGCATGTTAATAAAAACAACTCCTGAAGAGTAGCCTGCTCAAACTATACAGTGCATCCGGGAAGTATTCACAGCGCGTCACATTTTGTTGTGTTACAGCCTTATTCCAAAACATATTAAATTCATTCTTTCCCTCAGAATTCAACACACGACACCCCATATTGATGATGTGAAAAAAAATTGAAATGTTTACAAATTTATTAAAAATAACAAATCAAGGAATCACATGTACGTAAGTATTCACAGCCTCAAGTCTTTTTGAATATGATGCCACAAGCTTGGCACACCTATCTTTGGGCAGTTTCGCCCATTCCTCTTTGCAGAACCCTTTCAAGCTCCATCAGGCTGGATGGGCAGCATTGGTGCACAGCCATTTTCAGATCTCTCCAGAGATGTTCAATCGGATTCAAGTCTGGGCTCTGGCTGGGCCAGTCAAGGACATTCACAGAGTCAGCCTGAAGCCACCATTTTGTTAACTTGGCTGCTGAAGGATGAACCGTCGCCCCAGTGTGAGGTCAAGAGCTCTCTGGAGCAGGTTTTCATCCAGGATGTCTCTGTACATTGCTGCATTCGTCTTTCCCTCTATCCTGACTAGTCTCCCAGTTCCTGTTGCTGAAAAACATCCCCACAGCATGGTGCTGCCACCACCGTGCTTCACTGTAGGGAT
>VUQH01000943.1:8823-20255 GCA_015106775.1 Etroplus canarensis
AAATGTGCTTAAAAGCATAAAATAAAGCACTGTATGAATGTGTGTGTGAATGAGGCTTGTAGTAAAAAAAAAAAAAAAGCACTTTGAGTACTCAGAGTAGAAAAGCACTAAATAAATACCAGTCCATTATCATAATTCAGACATTTTTATACTGTATACTATAAGAACATTTCCTTCTCGTTCTTTTTAATTTCTCTCTTCATTTCTTGTCACAGAGTCGATTGTCATTAATCAAGTCTATTTTGGACAGGCACTTATGTAAAAAGTGAAAATAATCACTGATTATTATGTGTAGACATTTATTGAGCTGTTTTAAGTAGTACTTTCTCACAGTTTGGATGAACCCCTTTAATGATGCTCTTTTGACTAATTGAAAGCCTATGACTTCACTCAGGGCTTATATAATAGCAGAGAGGTGGCTATGGCTTTGGGAAATTTAATTACATTTGACAAGTTTTGTCTATAGACAGTCAGGCTGATCTGGAACCATCAGGGGGGCGACATGTCTAGCCAATATTTAAAACTCATTTATCCTCCCCCTTATTACGAAAAATGCTATAACATTAATTAGCAGGGCCAGCTTCTAACATTGGATTTTTTGTCTTTTCGACTCCCAAAATATAAAGCTGGGGAAGCACGGTGGTACGATGTAAGCACCGTCACCTCACAGCGAGAAAGTCCAGGTTTGAATCCATCAGCTCGGGCCACTCTGTACGCAGCTTGCATGTTCTTCCTGTGTTTGTGTGGGTTCTCTCTGGGTACCCCAGCTTCCTTTCACAGTCCAAGATAAGCTAAGGTGCTCAGTTAATTGGCAATTTTAACTTGAGCGTGAATGGTTGTCTGTTTCTCTGTGTTAGCCTTGCTGATGGACTGGCAGCCTGACAAGGTTGTACCCTGCCTGTCACCCCATGACGGCTGGGACAGGCTCCAACACCCCCTGTGACCCTGAACTGGATAAGCAGAAGAAAATTGATGGTTTGAAAATATGAATTATAAGTTCATACAACTGGTGGATCTTTTATATTAGACATCTCTACTACACACACACACACACACGACCACAGTGTTGTGATATTAGTCAGCAGTGACATAGCATTTTCTTCTCTAGCCTTTGCACACGCAGGCAGGCTGATAACCATAAAGGAGCAAGAAAGAAGAAGGATGCCAGGCCCGTCATTGGCAAATTTCTTTTTGAAAACCAGATAAGTTTTGAGCCACAGATTTAAGGTGTAAGGGTGTTGCCACTTTCCTAACTAATCCACATGCTGTCATGTTGCCATGAGCAGAAATGACCAGAAGGTTGATAAATAAAACAGGCATGTAAAAGCCCATTACTTTCCCAACTAGATGACACAAAAGTATCCTGATATCAGATTAATCAACTCTTCCCACTGTTACTCTCGTGGAATCACGAAAACACAAAAGAGGCTACATCCTACCTTTATGCATGCTAAGTCAGCATGCTAAGTCAGCAGAAATTATTATTAAGCAAGAAACTAATCAATAATAATTATTTGAAAGCATTAATAGAATTCTCAAGAGCCTCGCTGCATTATATTCCAGTGTTTGCTGAATTGTTGCCTGCTGCCTGAATTGTGTGCTTTCCTTTGCATAAATAAACAATTCTATGATAACCTGATGCAAAAAAAGTTGCAAATCAGTGCTCAGCAAGATCTACATCCATGGGTTTAGTCATGGCCAATGCAGGATTAGGTTGCCACAATTTACTGAAGTTGTGCGCTTAACCTTAACGTAGTGAAGTGATTTACTCATTCACTTTACAAGTGGATGGTTCCAGGTTTGATTCCCAGTGGGGACACAAGCCCTTTCCACCATTGAGGATTGCGTCAGGAATGGCATCCGGCATGAAAACCTCTGCCGAATTACCAATCTGCTGTGGTAAGCGCTTGATGAAAATACAAGGGAGCACCCAAAGGTTTCACTTAGTCAACATAAGTGGATATCAGCTGAAAAGGTAGAACAGAATAAAACATTTTCCTATTATTTTATATATATATTTTTAAGTTTGTTATAGTTCTACTAACTCTTTGGTGCTCTTCTTATGTGTAAAAACTGCTAACGAGAACAGATACATTTAGCCAAGTTAATGGTTGCCGCTTATGTGTAAATCAAAATCTTGATAAAAAAACATGCATGAAACATAGGCCCAGTGAGCTCCCAGGCTTATAATATACTGGCGGAAACCCTACATAATTCTTCAAAGTGTCGGGGCACAGATGTTGACACCATATGACCATATATTACCCCTTTTACCATTTAGTTTAAACAGCTCATATGTTGTATATTAACAAGCTATTTTTTTAGTGTTTTTTCTTACTCTGCAATCCTACTCACTATGTACCCAAATTCCCCCACTCCCACATACATAAATAGCCCTACAGCCTCCAATCCGAGTTATTGTACTTTACTTGACCTGTCTTTTGCGTTATGTTGTCCTCGCCCCTAAGGTCACATTATCTCTGCTCTGTATGTCAAGTATTTAAAAGAAAACAAAACTCAGCAATGGTTTAAAATAAACATTTTCAGCTCACAGGTATGCAAATTAATTTAATTATGATGAAGTAGTTTTGCGCTTTTAATTTAATAATATGAAAATCTCCACTTTGTTAATGTTTAAGCTATAATTGGGCTTTTTGAAAGCTCTGAACCCACCACCCTACCAATCAACCCACCACTGAACCAACCCACCAAGCAACCCATCAACTAAGGCTGTGCGAGATGATGATATACAGCGATATGTATAGGATGACAAAATAGAAAGGTCTCTTTTTTTCATATTCCGCTCTATTGTTTACTTTGTGGTGTTACAAATTACACTGTTTACTAAGGATGTTCGTGGCCACTGATTTATTAGTCAGTTAAACATTGGCCATACAAATGTCACGTGTATTTAAGAGTTATTTGAAACCAATTAATCACAGTCTTTGATAATCAAATCAAGTTTTAAACATCGCTATCATGTACGGCACTTGGCACCATGTATAATATTGTTTACAGAGTGTGATTGGTGTTAGCATCACGAGTAGGAGCAGTGCATGTTCGTTGCAGGCTAGCTCCACACGCCTGTGCAGAATGTGATTACACATTGCTTCAGTTGCATGGTTGTGTCAGTTTACTCTGACACAGCCAACATTTCTACATCAAAGTACTGCAGAAATCAAGCAACTTCCATCTGTCCCACGCTGCTAGTCTTCTTTCCACTACTTGTTTACCACTTCCCATCGAAAGGAGAGAGTCGTGCAGCCGTCTGTCGGGGGTACAGCTTTGGTTAGTGGTAGGTGGTGTCACAACATCTTTCATACAACAGGTGACTTCTGTTAATAAAAGAGGAATAATTTGTTTAACTGACTAGTATTTCTGGTGGTAACTAGCAAGAGCAACTAGCAGCAAACATCCTTGCCATTTCCAGCAAGACTCTAGCTAGATTTCTTATATATATTTTATACATAAAATGCCTTTTTTCTTTTCACCCTGGAGACTCGTGTTAGCTGCACTGACTGCAGCATGTTGCATCACTGTTGCAATGTTTGGATCAGTCTTGTGTAAACACTATGGTCAGGCCCCCCCAGAGACAGTTTATATATGTTCAGTTCTGTGTAGAGGAATTTGCGTCTGTTTGCAGGTTACACTGCCATAGATGAACTTAATCCTGACTGTCTCTCATAAAAACTGAAATGAAACGGTGAAGTGTGAAAAGCTCATTTCATGTTGGTAACATCAGGTTCTTTCATTATCCTCAGTTTACCAGTCCTGACAGTCAGCAGTAGTGGCTGCTACAGATTCATTCTTCTGATCGCTCTTTCATGTTGGGATTTGTTGTCATGGGAACTAATCAGGCCAATCCTGAGTGGCTGAGGAGGCAAGTTCAGTGTGTTTGTGTGTGAGCATGTGTGTTGAGTCTTTTGTGGGCTATTTTTGTTTACTTTTTCTTTAGGCTCTAAAGTAAAGGTTAAAACATCAGCTTCAATTCTTTACTTCAGTCTTGTATTATATTCTGCCTTTAAGGACAGCACTGTTTGCATAGGTGTCCCCGTGGACCAGGGGGTGCTAAGATGCCAGTCATTAAATTGCAGTATTCCCAGTTTCAAATCTTAATTGTTGATCATATTGTTTCTGCCTAGTGACTTACATGTCTTTGCGTTACCACCTAATAAAAGGGGCACAGTGCACCACATAACCACGGGGGGGCTTTGCTGCTGTTTAAAGGAATACTTTGACGTTTTGGGAAGTGTTTTGTTGGTTGCCTGGCAAAATTTCGGTAGTACTGGATACAACAAGTGATATTTGTGTGAATTAATCAAATGCAAAATAACTGTTCAAAATATAGGTTTCTCAGAAGACTTAGAATATTTTTTTAAAACATCTTCTGAAATGTTAATACCAGCTGCACCTTCTCTTTCTTGTATCTCCACAGTGAATTTACTCACATATCGTAGGGCCCACATTGTGACAGTATGCATTCAAGTCAGACAATTCACTGCTCTCCATTGACTTTTTATTACGTGAAGGTGACACCTTGTCTGTTCTGTCTGCTGACAAAAAACAGTAAAATAGCTAAAAACTTTTTGTGGTGGGATGCACTACCAAGAGAGTAATAAAACCAGAACTTCATTTTATAATCTTCTAAACCCAAAAATGAATGGTTCTGGAAAAAAAGAAAAAAGATTCACTTTTGGGCCACTATATTTCTGTAAGTTAGTTATAGAATTTTCACAGTGTGAAACTTATTAGTCTTCAGGGGCAAAATGTTGGCTATACCTGCACAGGTTGCCAGTCTACTGCAGGGGTAACACAGAGAAACACTTATGTTCACTCCAGCTGGTGGACTTGAATCCAGGACCTTCTTGCTGGGAGGCAGCAGTACTGACCACTGTAACACTGTGCTACCAGGGTAGATACCATGTACAGTTATTGTTGTTCTACTGTTAGAAAAAATGAAAATGAAAATAGTGTATCAGGGTAGGATTTAAGAAGCAGCACAGGCTTAGGAAGAAATTACATTAACAGGTGGTAACATGATTTAGCCACAGAAGTGGCCTAGTTCTGAGTATGCCAGTATTCAGTTAGTTGGTCCAGCGCTTTGTTACAGACTCGAATGTGTCTTATGGATTGACATTAATGTTAACATTCGTTGTTGTAGGGGAAATCAGAAAGCTGTGAATAATGTTGCACATTTAAAAGCTCGGTTGCAGTGGTGCGGGACTGACTATTTTCCCCAACAACGAGCATGTTTGTCAGAGTTTGATGCGTTCTTCTTCTCTCTGTCTTCTGTCATCAATGGTTTAATAGTCTTTTGTTTTGGTATTCGAGAGATGGCAAGTGCAAACATGTAAGATTGCACTTTGTTGCCATTTGAATTTATGACATACAAAAGTCTTATTTCTGATGACTACATGATCAGGTTGTGCTGATGGATGATGATCTCGGGGACTGACTGTGGTCAGAGTCATCGGCAGTAGCATGTCAATCAAACAGGTTTTTCTTCAGCTTGTTTTCCCATTTTAGTATTAATTTAATATTATCATTATTATTATATCCATGTTAAATTTCATTTGCCTTCTTATAGTTTCATGTTAGCATCTTTTGCACTAGACACATGCACAGACAAGTTCACCCTCTCACCTCAGCCCTCTGTAATGAATGCGTGTGTAGGGAGCATCCGTTATCTCAAAAGGAGACAAAAACGAACAGATGCTATTTTGGTCTATTGGCTTGATTTTAAATGAGAGCATAAGTGTTTGCAGAGATGCTAGATTATCTCCTCTTCTTAAGTTTTTGTGTCACTTGGCGTGTGTGTTTGAAAGGACACCCTAATGAGAGAATTGGAGACAGGTGAGCCATTTTTACACGTACTGTAGAAAAATGATTAAATGAGTTAGTAGAACTACAGCTCTAGAGAAAAAAGATAAAAAAAGAGACAGTAAAATGTTATGACTTAATACCTTTTCATCTGTTCAGCTGATATCCATTCACTTACTGTCAATTATTCATTCATATTGTCAATCATTCATTTAAAGTTATTCATTATTGTATGTGAACAAAGCTACCCCACTGGCATACCATAGCATATGTGTTTTTTCTCATCATTCTATAAGTGGAAATGAACTGTGTGTGTCTCTCTGACCAGCAGCGGTGGTATGTACTATAGCGGGTTGATAGTGCTACCCTTAATGAGAGCAGGTTAATCCAACATAATAGCAATCTCACAAGAGAATGCTAAATTGATCAAACTATGGTAAAACTTGCCCAAACCTAATATACAGTGTGTGGAAGAAAGGTGATCTAAGTGATTTTGAATGTAGCACAGTTGTTGTTGGGCTGATCTGAATATTCTTATTTTTTATGAATCTTCATATTATTACTGGGATTTTCCCACATAACCATCTCTTGGATTTACAGACAGTAGTCTGAAAAAAAAATCCAGTAAGCAGTAGTTACTGATGCCAGAGATCAGAAGAGAATTGCCAGACTGCTTCAAGCTGTTAGGAAGGCAACAGTAACCACATGTTAGAACCAAGGTAATGCAGAAGAGCACCTCACACGCACAACCTTGAAGCAAGCGGGCTACAGAAGCGGAAAGCCACACCGGATCCCACTTGTGTCACCTAACAAATGGAAACAGGTGACAGTTCACACAAGCTCACCAAAATTAAACAGTAGAGGATTGGAAAACCATTGCCTTGTCTGATGAGTCTTGATTTCCGCTGCCACATTCGGATGGCAGGGTCACAACCTGGTGTAAACAACATGAAAACATGGATCCATACTGGCTTGTATTGATGGTTAAGGAAGGCGATGGTGGTATATTGTGTAGGGGATTTTTTTGGCACACTTTGGGCCCCTTTGTAACAACTGAACATTGTTGAAATGCTGTGTAGTTTACCTGAGTATTGTCCATTCCTTTATGACCACGGTGTACCCATCTTCTGGTGGCTGTTTTCAGCAGGAAAACGTGTAATATCACAAAGCTCAAATCATCTCAAACTGGTTTCTTGGACTTAATGAGTTCACTGTACTCAGTTGCCTCCACAGTCACCAGATCTCAATCCAGTAGACCACCTTGGTGGAATGATTTGCATCATGGATGTGCAGCTGACAAATCTGCAACAACTGTGTGATGCTGTTTTTTCAATATTTGAGGAATTGTTCTGGCACCTTGTTAAATCTATGCCACAAAAAATTAAGGAAGCTTTAAAAGCAAAAGGGCTCCAAATTGGTATTAGCAAGGTGAACCTAATAAAGTCATGAGTAGGGATGTCATATCAGAAATTTAGTAGTTGATACTAATACCCTTAAAATGAGATGTTTCTCAATACCAAAATTGACAGTTAAAGAGAGGAGAAAAGTGATTATCCCATGTACTTTTACATAAAGTTTTTTTATTCAACACATCTGAACATTACAAAAATGGCTTCTCTGTAATTAAAAGCAACAGCAGTATAGAAAAAAAATATATTAAAATAATTTTTGTGCAAGTGATGCAAGTTTGCATAGATACCACAATGAACCATATGAATGACTTCATTTTTCGTGGCTTTTTGAAAAGAACAAAAACATATAAATATTGTTCTGAAGAGGTATAATGTTAGTTACATCAGGTTAACTTAAGCATTTATATAATTGTCATCACTGCATACATTTTAGTTTGTGAAACATAGTTAATTTCACCACAGCAGTGCCAGCGGTCTCAAACTAAATGGTAACGTATATTTTAGGATAACATTAGAAGGATAATACTTTCGATGTTGTTAATATGAATTAAAACCTTGAATTCTTTCAACAGATCTGAATGCTGGTCTTTTTTAGGTGCCTCACTAAAATGGAAGTATTTCCTCCCTTGGTCTGAAAAGTCCAGTAGCATTGGTTGCATATTGTTCTTTGCAAATCAGTTACTGTATTACTTCTTGGTCTTCTGCCTTGAACGCAAAGTACTTCAATACCCACCTGCCCTTCTTGTTAATGGAGCTATCCCTTCCTTCCATGTGTAGTTTTTGCTGTGCCGTTTGTACTTTTTCCTTTTTTTGAGCATATTTCATTTGCATGCAAGCCTATAACACTTGCAGCCATATACTGCCCCCATCATTTCGGGAAGAGTTGTAGCCTTGACTGTATTTGGTAGTACCAATAATTAAGAAACAGTAGGTACCGTGGCGTTTTCAGAATTTTGGTATCGAAAGGTACCCTAAGTATTGGTTCCGGTGATATCCCTGCTGGTGAGCCTATGTATGGTTGATACGAAATAGAGCTGGAAGTGCAATTGGTTAAGCAGTCAATAACAACAGATTTATTTTCACTTATTTTCTTAGGTTTATCCTTTCCTTCAGTTGAGTGTGACTACAGATGCTGTTGTTGGTAAATTTTGTTTTCTTTTACACCTAAAAAGAGTAAACGCTGCTTTTCAAATTGTTTACTAAATCCAGACAACCAAGGACACAGGTTTATTGGAGAGTGGTGGCCTTCAAATGTCCCACTGAGGTTTTAAGCCAAAAAGACACTCATTTAAGTAAACTGTCTTTAAAACCCCTCACCAAATCCTCATCTCACTCCTTCTGCCCACAATCCCCCTCGCAGTGAAGCCTTCCTTCCGCTGAAGCACTTCATTTATTTCTTTGCTCTGTTGCCAAATGAGCAGCTGGATCAGACAGTGCGGGTGGAAAAGTGACAGAGGGAACGAGAACAGAGAGAGAGAGAGAGAGATGATGATGTTTCCACTGTTGTCTATGCATTGTAACTACAGACAGGACTTTGTTGTATTTGCATAATGCACATGTAGTCCCGCCTGCTGAGAAACAGTCAAGAGCGGCATCAGATATTTTTCCCCTCAGTGATTTCTCATTGATTTCTCTGTTGCTTGTCAATTTCATCTGGAAAAACAAATTTTCGAATACATGAGAATGAGTGGACCTTTAAAATAAAGCAGCGCACTAGTTGTTGAATGGGAGAAAGCAGCATGAAGAGCAGGGAGGGAACATGATATCAGACTTTTAAAACAGTTCAGTCTCCTTGAGATCAGAGACAGCTGAGAGGCAATTTAATATCCGCATGGGCAGAGAAGGTTTGAGCAGAGAGAACACTAGAGTTTTGTTCAGATTTGGTCCACTTTTATTCATCTCTGTTCAGCCTCCCCCTACTCAGCTGTTTTCATCTTGTTCTTTTATTTCTTATGCTCGGTTCTGTTTGTTCTGTTGTGCCAGTAGCCATGTTGAAATTCATTCACCACTCCAGGTGAAAAGAAAAACCTGATTGCCAAAATATTAAAATAGCTGATACTGATGACTGATTCTCTGTTCCATAATAAATAGTGAATTGATAATTCTACTGTATGTGAGGCAGCAAAGACACTTTCGCAATATGTTTATTTTTACTTTACAGGTTCTGCCAATAGCTTTATTATTTTTTAGGTGAATCCTAGCAGGGTAGATGTCCATCCATCCATCCTCTTAACTGCTTATTTAATTCAAGGTGGCTGGAGCCTATCCTGTCATAGGGCAAAAAGTGGGGTACACCTGGCAGATCGCTAGTGTATCACAGAGCTAACAAGGAGAGACATAGAACCATTCACTTTCACACCAGCTGGCAGGTGGAGTTGAATCCATAAATATAGTCACATATAGTGTATAAAGGAAGGATTTGAGACACAGCACAGGGTTAGAAAGAAATTACATTTACAGGTGATAACATGATTTAGGCATTGAAGTGGCCTTCTCAGTATGGCAGTATTTACTCAGTTTGTCCACTGCTTTTGTACAGACTCAAAATTTTCATATGGACTGACATGAAATGTTAATTTCCAGTGACTTTGGTGATTTCCCAACTTTGTCTGTAGCAACACTATGATGTAGACACATGTTTTGAATGACACTATTAGGTAGCTTGCAGTTAATCACTTTAATGATCCCAGTGATTTTTTTATTTGGCGCCTTCAAGTGTTTTATATTGTTCTGTGTTATGGTTTATAACTGAACACTTGTAAATACCTTTATGTGGACATACCTATATGAATAGAGCATTGGGTCTACAGGAGTTTCCATTCTAACTTTCCATTCTAGTGTAGTGGTTTACACATTTGCCTTACAAACAAAATGTGTCTGGTTTGATTCCAGGTGGGGACACATGCTCCTCTCACCATGGAGGGTTGCATCAGGAAGGACTTCTGGTGTAAAACCTCAGCCAAATTACCAATGCGGGTTAGTCTGCTGTGGTGACCCTTTGGGGAGAATACAGGGGAGCAGCTGAAGGTACATACTAAATCCATGGGCATTGATATGGAGTTGGTCCCTCATTTGCTGCTATATCAGCTTTCTACAAGGTTTTGGTGTGCATCTGTAGGAATTTTTGACCATTTTTCCAAAAGAGCATTTGCGAGGACAAGAGAGCCTGGCTCTCAATATCTCTTGTAGTTCATCCCAAATTTGTTGACGCAGTTGAAGTCAGGGCTCTGTGTAGGCCAGTCAAGTTCTTCCACACCAAAGTCATCCAACCATGTGTTTATGGACCTTGCTTTGTGCACTGGGGTACAGTCATGCTGGATCAGACAAGGGCCTTTTCTAAAATTGGTCAAACAAAGTTGTAAGTTTAGAATTGTTCAAATGCCTTGGTAAAGTGAGGAATTAAAATTTTGCTTCTTTGAAACTATGAGGCCCTGGAAAACAACCCCATAGCATTATCTCTCCCCTACCAAACTTTACAGTTGACACAGTGCAGTCAGGCAGGTTTAACCAGCCACAGGGGCCCACAAGCCAGTGTAGTTCTAAATATTTCTTATTTTAATTTGTTTGGATCATTTCCAATATTTAATGGTTACTTGTACTACAACCAAAAAAGATTCATTAAAATCCATCCATAACTTTATGGAGTTGCACAATAACAAACATAAAACCAATACCAGTGAAAACATTACCTCCTTGGTGCAGGTAAATGTTAAATAATAATTTAATAAATAATAAGTGATGGCTGCATACTTCCATATTTAAGGTACAGACATGAAAGACATGATATCTTCTCAACTTATAGCAAGAAAACAAATCAGTTCAAGAAATTTCATGCCACACTTTTTGTTTACGTTTTTGTTTACGTTTAAACCAGCCACAGGGGCCCACAAGCCAGTGTAGTCCTAGTGCCGGTCCCAAGCCCGGGTAAATGGTGAGGGTTGCGTCAGGAAGGGCATCCGGCGTAAAAACTTTGCCAAATCAAATATGAGGACTCATAACACGACTTCCATACCGGATCGGTCGCGGCCCGGGTTAACAACGACCGCCTCCGGTGCCGTTAGCCAACAGGGTGCCAGTGGAAACTATGCTACTGTTGGCCGAAGACCAAGGAGGGGGACAGGGGGAAAGCGTGTTAGGAGGCAGAGACAGAGAAGGAACGGTAGGAGGGTGGAGGTGAGAGTAGGGACTTTAAATGTAGGG
>VUQH01000945.1:0-14429 GCA_015106775.1 Etroplus canarensis
TGGATGAAGTGATGCACCCATCATGCCTAGTGCCTACTGTACAAGCCTGTGGGGGCAGTGCTATGATCTGGGGTTGCTGCAGTTGGTCAGGTCTAGGTTCAGCAACAGTACGTGCTCAAAGAATGAGGTCAGCTGACTACCTGAATATACTGAATGACCAGGTTATTCCATCAATGGATTTTTTCTTCCCTGATGGCACGGGCATATTCCAAGATGACAATGCCAGGATTCATCGGGCTTAAATTGTGAAAGAGTGGTTCAGGGAGCATGAGACATCATTTTCACACATGGATTGGCCACCACAGAGTCCAGACCTTAACCCCATTGAGAATCTTTGGGATGTGCTGGAGAAGGCTTTGCGCAGCGGTCAGACTCTACTATCATCAGTGCAAGATCTTGGTGAAAAATTAATGCAACACTGGATGGAAATAAATCTTGTGACATTGCAGAACCTTATCGAAACAATGCCACAGCGAATGCGTGCCGTAATCAAAGCTAAAGGCGGTCCAACGAAATATTAGTGTGTGACCTTTTTTTTGGTGGCGACTTTTTTTTTGGCCAGGCAGTGTATTTTTACATTGTCTTCATCTGTCGTGTTCACAAGAAAGTTGTAGCTCCTGAACACCTTCAAGGGACAAACGTTTGCTTTGACATGAACTCAAGACTCCATTATGACAAAATTGTGGTTAATAGAATAAATAGTGAATGACATCTTGTATATAAAGGTCTGCTTCACTGACATTGTAATGCTCTGTCTGAAACACTATTTTGGTCATTGTTCAGCCCTCAGCACCAGAAGGGTCTCAGCAGATTCTGACCATATCTCAGTTGGTTTTCTACTGAACATAATCTTTGCTAACCTTTTACATTCTTACGTTAAACTAGTTACTACATATTTCACATCTGGACAGACATGAATGTAAACTACTGTGTGACCAGTTGGCAGCTATGCTGGTTTCAGGTGGTCCCCTCACAAATATCTTCTGTTTGAAGTTCGTAGCATTACGTGATGGGGGGGCTGCTTGGTGTCTCTCTTATGTTCAGCTTTTCTTGAGGGTTGGGTTTGAGAGACAAATGGCGGTTGTGCATTAGTTCAACTTCTGTGCTATCACATTATTCTCTACATGTATGAAGACTGCACACCCATCCAAGAGCAGGACTATTTAAACCCAAGGCTGGAATTATTAAAACCATAATTTGCATGAATTACCATAGCCTAAATGATAAATTAAACTGTAATTTCCATACATTTCGTCCAGTAATCCCCTTTGGATTTGTCCTAAGCCCATTTCCCGGGGCCTGGGGCTTCTGAGCAAAGTCGTATCAAACACTTGACGGAGACCAGAGGATTCAGCATCAAAAGGAGGCATATCATGGGTAAGGCCATGGGACAGACGTGCATTTGGGGATAGCAGCGGATGGGGACCCGAGAGGGGGGGCATGCATCAGTCTCCTTCTAGGTTGTAGACACAAGTGACTGTTGCTGTTTTTTGCTTAGCTTTGAATGTCAAG
Source organism: Etroplus canarensis (assembly GCA_015106775.1). NCBI lineage: Eukaryota > Metazoa > Chordata > Actinopteri > Cichliformes > Cichlidae > Etroplus > Etroplus canarensis. Next base: position 1,513 of record VUQH01000945.1, read on the forward strand.
CCTGCCACCAAAGAGAAGCAAAAGCTGCTTGGCTCTTGCTGAAGATTCCCTAATGAAGATGTCAGCCTCATTTCTGACTTCACTGTGCAGTCATGAACCGCAAGGGATTTGTCAAGCACTGATTCACTTTATGTGACATACTGTATATTCGACCCACTGAAGCCTGTGAGAAGGTGCTGGAGCGTTGTCTGCTTGAACCAACCAATCACAGGTCATGTTTGTCAATATTGTTAGGTCGTCACTCCCACACACAGACTAGCAAAATGGATGCCAAGCTTCACTGCTTGCATTCAAATGATTCACCAGCTTGTTAGGCAGAGAGCTGTGAGTGGAATATAATGGGCTGAAATGACAGATGAAATCCCTTCTAGCTACACGTAAAGGAAGCTTTACTGCGTTACTGTGCTGTCTGGCATACAGCAGGATTACCTATTGGTGCATGACGCTGGGAGCCCTGTTGAGAAGATCATTATATTTAATCAGGCTTTTACATAAATTGTCTCAAATGCTTCTGTCTCCTTACCTGTGTCAAGAGAGCGATATCACTTACGTGCTAACACAAGTACACAAACATCTATACATTAAAAGCAAATTTACAGTCTGTTCTGAGCACTGGGTTTAATTCAGAGGATTTTGTTTAGCTTTGGTATATAGAGGAATCCCCTGGGACCTTTTGCAGTTGGGTTTCATGCTTGATTTGTCTAAAATGAAACTTCTAGCAGTAAGGGAAGCGATGGATTAACAACTAGATTTCTACACAAGCAAAAAAAATAGTGGAGGTCCCTGAATGCATCAGTGTGTGCCAACAGGTTTCTGTCAAGTATTTGTGCTCTTTATTTTTTGCAAAAACTAAGCTACTTCTGTGTGACTGAAGGTATATTAAAATTATGAGGATTGTGAAATTCAAAGAATTCTCTAGACAGACTAAAGTATGCAATTGACTGACCCCTCTGACCAGTGCCTGACATTATTGTCTTAGGTTTAGAGTTCAATTTGTCAACCAACTAAAATCACATCAGTTGGGAATTGCTGCATGGACATGCACTTTCATTGTGATGAATATGGGAAATGTAGTTTATTTTGAGTAATTCCTGTAATTTAAAGCTGCAGTTCCCAGCTGCTTTAGAAAATTTCACACCTACTAAAAGGGGAAAAAGTCTTACCATAAAAGGAACCGATCAGCACATGCCCCTTGATATACGGCATTATGTTTGTGTGTACATTACTGTCATACAGTCTGCAATGGTGAACTATTAAGTGTTTTAAAACTCTGGATTAAGCTTGTTTGCTTAAACAGATTTCATCATCAAGCCAAGTTGTTTCTCTCTCTTTTTTTTTATTTTTTTTTTTTACCTTTTTTTTCTTTAGTAGCCATTTCTTTTCTCATTCTTTGTGACCTTATTGTCTCTCTTCTTTCCCTTGCTGGTCTTCCTCATTGTGAACTCATCTATACACAATTAATTTTCTTTCTCTGCCCTGCACTCATTATTTTTTTATGTTGTTTATTGCATACCTTTTTTTTACTCATTGTACTCTCTCATTGTTGTTGCCTCCCATTTTATTCTGCCAAAGCTCATATTTTATACTTATCACGCTATCTGGCTGATCTGTGACTCATGGCCCTGCGTCTTGGTGTATATCTATCTCTGTGTCTGTTTGTGGGGGTTTCATCACTCTGTTTACATATGATGTTTGTTTGCTTCCTCTTAGATATCTTTCTTTGATTGTGTCAAATGTGCATTGTGATGACTGATGCATTTTTAACTGTGTATTTAGTATGTTGACATACATATCTGTGTTTGTGATTATGTGTGTATGTTTGAGAGAGGTGGGGTGGTTTATTTGTGTCTTTCCTCTCTGTCTCTATTTGTGACTTCCACTGTGCAATTTTCCGAGTGAGAGAACTTGGATTGTATTTTACCAAGGCTGTATGGGCTTTTGCATTATTTCTTGGGGGGTTTTGTGTGTCTGGTGTGTGTTTGATTTGTATAGGTGCATCCTGGGATACTTTAAGAAAAATTTAATTTAAACTTAATTTAAGTGCAACCCCTTGAGATGCAGTGTTCCTGATATTTCAAGGTTGGCGAATACTTAATTTTTTAAGCAGAATTTGGCAGGTTGGATGTAGTTAATTTGAAAATATTTGCATGATTAGGTTGTTGAACAACTCAAGTGTGTGGTTTTTTTTTGGGGGGGGGTTTCAGGGGTCGTGGGGGCTTCTGGGACTTGAGAGTTTACTGTTTAGATTTCTGGCTAAAGTTTTGGGCCCAGTTTAAAGCGAGATATGTTATGGTGGTTCTATTTGATTAACTCAGTGCGATGATGACTTTGTACACTTGCATAATGTTTGAACTTTCACTCAACCCCACCTTTATTAAATGAATGTTTTGTTTTTGATATTAAGATCCAGATTTCCAAACTGAATTCTCTAAATAACATTCAATTAAAGGTGTGTGGATGGGTTTCATTCAAGCCAGGCTCTAAATAAATAACACCAACACAGTTCAGTTCAAATGGAGCTGTGGACACAGACATCAGGTCAATATCTAAGTTTAATCAACCTGTGCAGTGTCTTCGAGCATTCCTCAACACATCAATTTTACACATCAATCTAGACCTTATGTGGAGACCTTTTACTCATGTTAGATCCCATGAAAGCCTTGAAATGTAGTGCACTACTAATAAACTTGATACAAGTCAAATGGAAATGAGGACTGACTCGCATGGAACATGAATCTGCTGCTTGCATGCTGTCTAGAGCAGACATTTTAATGGTCTGTGATTTCAGATCAAATGCCTTTGATGGCTCATGGTCCACACAGCAAGGCTGTTTAATAGAAAAAATTTTGTATAATACTCATGTTTAGTTCTTGCGGCTGTGTTAATAATCTATGTTGTGAGCCCCCAGGGTGTGCCATCTCAACAGTGTTGTAGTTCAAAAGAAAACTAAGCGGTGTACGTACATGCATGTGTTAAAGGAGGCACTTCATGCATGCAGTTCGCAAGTAACATCCACAGAGGTTGGTTATAGTTGGATGTTGACATGATTTGCTCAGCTGCACACCCTAACCCCAATTTGTTTCATGAATTTCTAACTCTTCTCAAACCCTGCCAAAAGGCTGTGTTTCTCTCTGCTCTTTAAATCAACTTCTACTAGTTGCTTTTCTTTCTCTGAAGTAAGTCCCCCCCACCATTGTCAATACATAACTTCTCCTTTGAATTGCATCTTGATGCTTTAGGTAATAAAAAATTCCCTGCCATGGCCTGCCTGGTAGAATATCTGCCAGTGTTAAATGTAAATATTTATGTAGTTCTGTTTATTGTTAACTTTTCTGATGAATATGAGTAAAGCCTAATCTATGTCTTACATTTAACCAGTTGAGACATCCATGCATTGTTCTAAAGCTGCAGTCCAAGATAATGGAGTCTTTTGATTGTCAACTCTGGAATCTCTCGTGGATGATGAAATTTTATCTAGACAAAAAACAAAGTAAAAATTGGCCCTGTTTACCAGTTATACCTGGGCAGCCAGTTCAAGTAAAGTAAGAGACAGTTAACATTAAACTCATAGTATGTGCAACATTTCCTCATTTCCTGTCTACATTGAGTTTTTTCCTCGAATGAAATCTTTATTTTGAACATAAAATAACACAAAAACAAAACATGAAATAAAAGAAAACACATGATCAACAAACCATGTCTGTCAAGGTATCTTACTTTGAATTCGCACATGAGATGATTGTTGATGAATCATGACAAAAGAAATTGCCAAATATGTGATTATGCATTTTATATAAAATGTTTCAGCAGTGCCCAAGTAATGTATTAATGGTTGAATAGAAGAAGCTATTCAGATGATTATCTTGATATCATGTAGTTAATATAATATTGGTGTAAGATAGCTGCATGTATGGTTTGGCCAAACAGGATTACAGGTCCTGATTGCATAGTGTACTTACTGTTTTTTTTGCATTTGTCCATTCTAAGTTTTTAAATTCTCCCTGTACATCTTTACCCCTTTGGTTTGTCTCCCTTCTCTTTATCTCACATTCTGTCTCTCTCTCCTTTTGGCCTTTCTCCTCTTGCTCCTTGCTACCTTCTGGTCAGTAGTTAGTTTGTATTTCTCGCCTCATACTTCCATCTGCTTCATAATAAGGAAAGCAGGAATTAATTAATAGGCTGATAGTGAGGCTTGAGAAGATGAGGGACTAGAGTGGAGGAGAGGATAGCTAATCAGTTAGAATGTAGTTTTTATGCGTAGATGTTTCTGTCCATATTTCCCACCCCCCTACTGCTTCCTCCTCTTAACCTGCTCTACTTATGTCGCTCAGCTGTTTCATTCCTCGATATTTTTGTGTACATAAACCTCCACTTTACACATATTTAATGCTTCTATATTTCTGTCTTCATTGGAAAGCAACTGATTTGAGTCATTCTTCTCTTTTCACTGCCCCTCCATTTTGATTTTTCCTCTCCTCACAATATTATACTATGTATTCACCCTATCCCTCCATGTTCAACCATGTTCTGTTTGCATTTGTGCATTGAAAAGAGAGCATAGTTTTTGGCTGCCAGTTAAATTAATGTCAAAATGCCACCACAATGATGCAAATTTCTTATTTCTTCCTCCCTTCCTCGTCCTATCCTCATGTCTGTCTCTCCATTTCTCACACCTCCACTCAGGCTCCCTGCTCTTTTTCTATTTGCTGTCTAAAACCATCTAATTAAATCATACAAAACAAGATGGGAGACTTGGTGATGCCTTCCTCCTTTCCCTCCTTTCTGTCTTTTGCTTCATCTTTATTTGTTTTTTTCTTTCATATTCTCTCTTGCTCCATTTACCTTGGCTTTATTGTGCTTTCCATCCGTCCTTCATACTTTTCTCTGTCTCTTTGTCCTCATCTTTCTCTCGGTGGATCTCTTTTTCTTCCACATCCCATTCTTTTTCCCTCCTGATTTCTCCTGTTGCCTTTGTTTGTGTTTATCCCCCTCTCTATTCCCTTGCCATCCATTGCTACCACTTTCTCCTTTATACTCTGTTTTTCAACATTTCTATTCCTGCAGGCCCCACTTGGAAGCATGCTGGCAATTTTTTTTTTCTAGTCATTTATTTAAACAAGAGGTTGTATGAGTGCGTGCGTATGTGTGGAATGTGGATGCACATTTAGTAGACAAGAGTCTGCGTTAGTTTCACTGAAATGAGGAATACATTTCTTGTTTTGCTTTTTACCCCTTGCCCTGAAGCCATCTTTAAAAAATGTATTTACTGGAGATGTGGTTTGCGTGAACATGAACAAACATGAATGCCAAGGAAAAACTTCCACATACCCGGAAATAGTGTAGACTGGAGCTCAGCGCACTAATGAAGTTAAAAATCAAGTATTCACTTAAAAAGGAGCAAATGTTTTGCATTCTGAGGCCACGTATGGAGGGTGTGGAGAGAGGAGGGGGCTAGAGACAATAGAAGATGAAAGGCAGGAGGAAAAAGGAGGTGAAGAATAGGGGAGAAGACAGCAGGAAAGGAGAATAGAAGCAAAAACGACTCCATCACCATCCTCTCCCTCCTTTTTCTGCCACGTTAACTTGAAGTTTAATATGGTAGACATGGGGCTCATTTGCTTTCTTACTGTGAGTTAGATAAGATTATTGGCACTCTCATCTTTGTCAATTAAATATGTAGCTATAGCCAAGAGGCTAGCATTAAAACACAGCTAGCCTAGTTAATTCCAAAGGCGACCAGATCTGCCCATGAGCATCCCTAAAGCTTACTAATTAAAACATTATATTGTTTGTTTAATTCATGTCTATTTCAAACGACCAGGTTAGCTGTTTCTCCATGTTGCTACCCATGTAAATTAAGCATTCTGGCTTCAGATTGAACAAATGCATGATAGTGATATATATCTTCTCCCCTTATTCTATTAGAAAACCATAATGCTTATTTACCTCAATGTCAAATAATTCCTTTAAGCTTCGGTTTCTTCCTTAGTTTTATTTTGCTACAGGAAATTCTGTACTGAAGATTGTCCGCTATTTGCACTGCCACCTCCTCTTCTTCCCTATTTTACCATCATCTGCCCTTACCCTGAATCATTCCATTTTACTCACTCCCTCGCTTCCTTCTCAGTTCGACACAGACATCCTCCTCCTTATCCCACTCGTTCCACACTCCTATGTCATCCATCTTATCCCTCTATCCTTCTTTCCCAGTCCAATCCCAACTGGCCTTCCTCCTCTCTACTCTCCCTTTTCCACCTTCTCTTCCATCCACCTCCTTTTTGCCTTCATTCCTTCTGTTCTTTTGAGGAAGGCCAAATCCAATCTTTTCCACACTCCCACTTTTCCCACTCATTCTTTCAGTCCTTAGTATCCAGCTTTTTTTATCGTTTACCACACTCCCACTTCATCTGCTTCCCCTCACTTCATTTTCACTCTCCTGCCTTGAATATGCAAAGTATAGCTGCCATCATGTTTTTTCCCCAAATCTCTGTTGCCCTCATCTGTCTAGTTCTTCAGAGTAAAGTTTTCTTTACCTCCTTGCCTCTTGTTATTTCGTTATGTTGTTCCTTCCCCCATTTTCATCTTATATGGCCACCACAATGTCTTCCTCCTCTCACCATACTGTATCCTTTTTCTCTCCCTCTCCCACTTTAGTTCTGGGCGCGCAGCCACCCCCTTCTCCCCTGCTAACGAGCTCTGAGTGAAACAACTGAAAATGATATGCAATTAGTACTCAGCCTTCATGGCCTCAATGTGTGTGCATGTGCACATGTGACAGATTGAGACTGTTTTCAGTGCATGCTGCTCTATAGTGTGTTCTCAGGTTCTAGAATTAGGCTAATGTATCTTTTGTGTAATGTGGTGATATAGGGATGTGTCTCATAAAGGTAAGTCATAGAAGTCTGTCCATAGTGTTGTGTTGGCATTGTATATACAGTATGGAGTTCTTTGAACATATTTGTGAATTTAATGGAAAAAGTCAGCATGTTTATGTGTGCGTATGTACTCACTCCTTTGTTACAGGTCAGTACATTATACATCATCTTCTGTGGTCTCCCATGCACCTTGGCACTGTAACCCGAGCATAACTCAGGGCAGACATGATCATTCATTTTAATAGAATTACATTTTAATGAAACCTTCATTGTACTCTTGACTCTGGAGATGACCCGCAGTAATTCTAGGATGGTTTTCATTTAAAGGGGAATGTAATTTTTTTTTTTCCCCTCTAAAAATCATATCTGTCCCTGTGTTATATGTGGGCATACTGCCATCAACCTTAGAAAATTATTTTAAACTATTCTGCGTTTGTATTAAAGTATTAAACCGTCAGTTGTAGGGAGTTGCACAAGTGATTATAGTAGAAACTATATAATAAACCAAATGGCAAACCTGCCAAATGTAATATGGATTGTCAAATACAGTCAAATGAAAGATGTGATAATTGCCTCTCCTTTGTGAGTTTTCTAGCTTCAAATCTACAAATGAATCTGAGCTTCTCAAAGAGTCAGAAGCCATTTTTGTAAGTTTTCACATTCGTATTATACACTGACTATGCAAGTAAAAATTAGCTTGCAGCTGTGGCCTGATTAAAAAGGCTTAACATTTCCAAATCCAACATAACTGCTAAATCTTCCTTTAGCCATGTGACATGATGTGAGGTTAGACTAAATCAGCTACAGTTTCTTAGTACATAATCTAAATATACTCAAGTTTCATGAGCCCATAATATGATTTAACATAGCCAAACCTCACTCATTCTGCATTTCCAGTTCTGAATATCTTGGGAGAAGAACAGGGTGAATTGTCTTTGATGGTGATATTTACACCATCTCAACATGATGTGCAGATAAAAAGGTGTTTAATTTGACCCAGTTAACAGTGATGCAGTTTCCCCCCTGGGATTAATAAAGTATTCTGAACTGAACTGAGCGGTACGTTATGCTGCGACTAAATCCTCTGTCAGACTTGAGTGTGTTAGACTGATAAAACTTGCACTAGCTTGGATAAAACATTTTCATTGGTGGATAAACAATGTGTGCACGGTCTTGACCTGGACTTTAGATGAAAGGTTTACCTCATCTTTGAAGTTGCTCGGAGGGAGACCTGGTAAGTTCAGTTGAAGTTTAGACTTTTGCCAAGACCGCGAGAGCTGATTTGTCTTGGTGTCTTTAATGTGGAGCTTTAGTGCTGAAGTGTAGAATGTGAATTTTGCTATCAGGTCTTTTCCTTCAAAACATAAGGCAAATGACATTTTAACACTCAATGTTATAGTGCCAAAAGAAAATGTGTGTTGGCCATCAAAGCTGAAATATAAGCTGGGTGCAGAAGTGTGTGCCTACCTTCATGTTCTTGAGTTTTTTAGCCACCTGCTTTAACTTGTTTATGCTATTTGTTCCCAAGAAGTCTTTTTAGTTGCTACTGTAAAATCTGACTGATTATTATGGCATGAATTGTCACAAGATGGTTGTTGTTAGATGAATGTAGCCACTGCTGAAAATAATTTAGGTCTTCATGTGGTTCCACATTTTGAAAAGTTTATATATATCCTGTTTGTATGTATCAGATTGGTGGTTTTATTAGAGCTAATGTAAGTATTTACAAGTGCATAAGTAGCCTTAAGCGAGGCTGTTGCACCGACATTAGAAGCAAATGCCAAATAATGTATTTAGCTCCGAGGTAAAGGTTCTGACAGCATTTTAAACAGATTCTGTCAGGAATGATATATGAACTTGTCAGCTGCAGAATAGCAGAACAGACAGCCAGTATTGGACTTGATATCTTAACTGATTTACATATTCTTTAGAATTGAGGAGGAAGTATAAGGTCGTACCTTTGCAAGATAAAGCAACACTCTAGGAGGAGATGACAAAAAAGTTGAGGGCAAAGGACCGACACAATGTTTTAGTATACATTTTTGATCCTCTGTTAGAAACATGCAAAATGAAAATGGAAGGAAACATGCAAAAGCAGCAATTGGAAACGGCTTATGCCATCATTTATAAAATTTGAAAATTCGCACTTAAAAAAAGTTCTTTAAAGTTCAGTTAGCAAAAGTTGTATTTCCATGACTTTCTTTGGCTCCATTGGTAGAAGAAAGTGGGCAGGATTTTTTTTTTTTTTTTAACTGCATTTCATTTGGCTTGCTGTGATGATTATTTGTTAAATTGGGGAATACTAAACCTAATTAACAATTATGACAAGGACTGTGAGGCAGGTGGTGTATAATTTCCACATGCAATCTTAAGTCCTTGAACTGTAGTGGGATCCTGGGTCTAAATCTTGTTTTGCAACTTTCATTATTTCAGTTTATATTGTTTACATGCCACATATTCCTAACTACATTTATTTTTAATCAAATTTCCACCATCTAATTGACACAGGGTAAACCTTTGGGCTAGGTAGTATGGCATCTCAGGAGTTCCACTAGTTTGGGCTTTAGGCAAAATATAATTAAACTGTTATTTGTAGTCTGCTGCGTGCTCAGTGCATGGAGGGTCTTTGCATGATGGGGTACATAGACATTATGCAGAGTAGAGGATGTGGAGGGCCACAACTTTCATATTTTTTTTTCTTTTTTTAGTGAGAAAACTTCAGTAACAAAGTATTGGCCATGTATAAATAGAAAATGTGAAGTAAGATATCACTTTACAGTAAAAACATTGGAAATGATCTGAAACCAAATGCTTTCAAGTCTCTTTGAGACATGCACTTCTCATTAATCTAAGGCCAGCTGAGCGTGTTGGCTTCATCTCGAAATAAGCACCCTGGTCACTTTTCCTTAAAGTTAATTTGCAAACTTACACACTTGGACTTCGTATATCGGTTTTCAAATCACTTTGATCACAGCATCAGACTGAAATGCAGGCAGTCAGTGACAGGAACACACCAGACAGTGCACGTTCCTTGTATGCTGCTATTGAGGAATGCCCTATACAACAATAAATTAAGGGGAGAAATTATAAAAGACAGTGGTATCATTAAGTTCCACCATTATCATGCACACTTTAATCTGCAATTTCACTTTCTTTGCTTTTAGATTATGATGACAGATCTCTCATCGTAAATGTCTCTTGAACAGCAGCACAGTGCAACACATACACACAGTACTATTCAATTAAAAAGGAACCTATCTCTCACTTAGGGGCTGTGATAGTATCAGATTATCACTTCATGATCATCATGACTCAAAGAATTGACAGTGTTGAAAATATTGCAGTTATATCTGGTGTTGCAAGGAAATTTTTACCAGTGTGTGAGAAGTAGCTGCCGTGACCAAAAAGTGAATACTTTAGTGGTGTCACCTTACTTCGTCAGCCATGAAGTTTAGCTAATCTGACTCTACAGTAAAGTAGTTACTGGTAAAGAGATCTGTGATAAACTGCAAAATGAGTTTGTAACCATAACTGTGCTGACACTCGAGTGTTTGATATCAGCGTTTTTAATGCAGTAAGAATTTTGCATGTCTAAATCCGAAAATAATTGTAAATATAAATATATTGTGAAAACCCCTAGTCAGAATGACAGAATGAGTAACCAGTAATGTTATGTATGCCTTGTCTGAAAAGGGCTTTTGAGATTTTTTTTTGTGATTTCAAAATGAAAGGAAAAAATTTTTGAAAAGTCCCCTTATAACATCCTAAATGCATCAATTTACCAATCCATAACACACTTGAGATATTTTAATAAGAAATACTAAGCAACGTAATTTTAAAAATCAGCTTAAGTGTGGTGATTTTACCAAAAAGAAAAAAACACAAGATGAGCACACTTGACTACATTTTTACTATGAGTAGATGGGCCTGCTACCACTCTGTTGTAAACCTCTACTATAAAACCGAGGAACAACACAATTGACACATATATTAATTTCTATATTTAGTGAAGGAATTCTCCCACTGATTTCCATTCATTGTTTTTTGTATGCCAAGTCTCTTGCTATAGCTCTGATTAGGTATGAAAAAATGAAGATGATTACATTAAAAACTATTCAGGTTATTTGCTAAAAGGCAAAAATTGTTACTATAGTACAACCTTTATCAGCTGAGATTGCCTAAATAGTGGGTTCGTATTTTAACCTAATCTTTTCTTTTTTTTTTTGGTCTTACAGTTTCTGAAACCTAGATACTACAGTCAAGCATTTCCAGAGAGATCTAGCATATGTGGTTCATTGATGATAGTGCATAGACGATCAACAGTGAAGTAGTCTGATTTATAATCTGTTTATTAATTATACATTTCCCTTGCCCTTAGATTTTTTTTCTTAAGTATAGATCCAACCAAATATATTCATGTAATAAGCCTGTAAATAAATCTTACATAGCATACTGTATGTAGCCTGTGTATATTAGTGAAGACAGATGTGGGTTGAGTTTCCTGCTTTATTAATGCAAAGCAGAGCAGCAAAAACTTTGCTCAACAAAAGAGAATCAAGATTAGAAAAAGCTAAAAAACCTCATTGTTAAATATTTTAGACAGATGCAGTACATCCGTTTCGATGCCCCTATAGCAGTGGATGGTTTTATAGTTCCTTCTTTCGGTCCCCAAAGATGAGTTTCAGACATTGAGAGTATTTTAAAATATAGAAATGTGGAATTATGCCATACTTGACTGAGAACATTAAGATCATACTGTTTAGCTAAGTATATTATTCTTAACCCCAAGTCTCTCTTGCCAACTCTCATCGTTGCTGATGGTGCCCAACTTGGCTTCTGTACAGATGTTTGAGGTCAATCCTAATAACTCTTTGGTTAATCCTCTGTGTTCTCTAACATGCGGTTGGCCAGCAGTTACACACTTGCAGCATTTACTGTCATCACATTTTTATTGTTGCTGAGCATGTTCACGGCCTGACTGTAGTGTAACACTTCACTGAAGGCAAATTTTTCTCATCCTCTTCCTGCATAGTTGGGCCTTATTGTGCAACTTGCTAATGATCCAAATGACTTTTATTCTGTAAATGACTGCACTGAAGGGACAGATGTGGCTGCAAGCCCTTTAATTTGTCTGAGTCAATTTAATATACAGTGAGTTTCTTAAACCTTCAAGGGGCCTCATTCAATTAATGTTGCCTTATGCTTTCAAAATAGACAGATTATGCACAAAAAGAAAACTAGGCCAAACTAGATCTATATGTAATAAAAAGATGTTGATGTTTGACTCAACTGAGAAAATGTTTTATCATCTCATTTGTCACTTAACTGTTCTTGTTTGCACAATACTAAAGAAGCTCAGTAGGAGCACACACTTTCCCCCTCTTGAGTCGGCATTTTTGAATTTGGATATTTGCCTTTTTTCCCTTTTGCATCATTTTTCATGAATATGTGAAGGCTCTGGAGAAGTAAGTGGGTTATATTAAGTGAGTGGGTTGAACTACTGACGGAATGTACACTACCAGTCAAAAGTTTGGACACACCTTCTCATTTAATTGTTTTTCTTTATTTTCATTAGTATTTACATTGTGGATTCTCATTGAAGCCATCACAACTATGAATCAACACATATGGAATTATGTAGTGAAGAAAAAAGTGTGAAATAACTCAAAACGTGTTTTACATTTTCGATTCTTCAAACTAGCCACACTTTGCTTTGATTACTGCTTTGCACACTCTTGGCATTCTCTCGATGAGCTTCATGAGGTAGTCACCTGAAATGGTTTTCCAACAGTACTGAAGAAGTTCCCAGAGATGCTGAGCACTTGTTGGCCCTTTTGCCTTCACTCTACGGTCCATCTCATCCCAAACCATCTCGACTGGGTTTAGGTCAGGTGACTGTGGAGGCCAGGTCATCTGGTGCAGCACTCCATCACTCTCCTTCTTTGTCAAATAGCCCTTACACAGCCTGGAGGTGTGTTTGGGGTCATTGTCCTGTTGAAAACAAAATGATGGTCCAACTAAATGTAAACCGGATGGGATGGC
>VUQH01000947.1:2220-15652 GCA_015106775.1 Etroplus canarensis
CACCCACACATTACACCTTTAAGAGTTCATCCCATTCTAAATCCATGGGTATTCATATTTAGTTGGTCCCCAATTTGTAGCTATAATGGCTTCCATTATTCTGGGAAGGCTTTCTACAAGATTTTGGAGTGTGTCTGTGGGATTTGTTGCTCATTCAGCTAAAAGAGCATTTGTAAGGTTAGACACTCATGTTGGACAAGGTTTTGGCTCACAATCTCTGTTCTAGTTCATCCCAAAGGTATTTGACAGGGTTGAGTTCAGGGCTCTGTGTGGGCCAGTCAAGTTCTTTCACATCAAACTCATCCAAAAATGTCTTTATGGACCTTGCTTTGTGCACTGCGGCACATTCATGCCACAACAGAAAAGGGCCTTCCCCAAACTTTTCCCACAAAGTTGGAAGTGTATAATTTTCCAAAATGTCTTGTAAGCTGAAGCATTAAGATTCACTCCTCCATCCAACTTTAAAGTTGGCACAATGCAGTCAGGCAGGTAACATTCTCCTGACACTGGCAAAACCCAGAAGCGACCGTCAGACTACCAAATAGAAAAGTGTGATTTGTCACTCTACAGAACACAGAACACAAGCGGAGGGCATGCTTTACACCGCTTCATCTGACAATTGGCTTTGTGCTAGTGTTGTAAGTCTTCCTTGCAGCTGGTCAGCCATAGAGCCCCATGCCATGAAGTGTGTGTACAATTTTTGTGCTGATGTTAATGTCAAAGGAGGTTTGAAATTCTGCACTTATTGAATCAGCAGAGTGTTGGTGACATTTTCCACACTTGATGGCCCTACTCTGTAGCTTCATGTGGTCTGCCATTTCGTGGCTGATCATGTAAAGTTACAGAGTGCTATGTTTCCATTTTGCATTTCCACTTTGCAATAATACCATTTCAGGGAAAAAATTTCATGAAACTTGTTGCAGTGGTGGCATCCTATTACAATACAGTGCTGAAATTCAGTGAGCTCTTTGGAATGACTTATTCTTTCACAAATGTTTGTAAAGGCAGACGGCAAAGTTAGGTGCTTGATTTTATACACCTGTGGCAATTGAACTAAATGAACTAAACCTGAATTTAATTAAGATAAATAAGAGTGGAGGCCCAATTCTTTTGTCAATATAGTGTATATCAGGCACTGGCTACACTCGCAATACTTTTTACTTATAAAATATATGCAAACTTATCTATTATAAGTTATTTTTAGTTTCCTTTTTGATTTTTTAAACCCTGACGTTAATTCTCTAACATATAAAGGAAAAAAGAAAAGAGAATCTTGCTATAAAAATACTTATTGACTTATAAATGAGTCAGACTTATTGACTGGTAAAGCACAAACACACTCACACAAACACTCCCATACATCGCCTCTCTAATATCGCTGAGTCATTTCCCTCCTGCTCCTAGCTGTCACTCTACCCTTTCACTCTGCCTCACCGGTGCAATTGTCTGTGTTTGGGAGATAAGTGTGTCTTCCAGTCCTCCTGTTGCCGCTGTAACCTTCGATTGCAGCGTCCAGGTAAACTGGAAACCTTCAACAGCTGCTGGATGCAACACATGCTGGGATAACCTCCAACGAAATATAGTGAGCAGAGAGCCATTGATTTGTTGAAAGTCTGCAGTCAGACGCTCTGGACGCAGTATCACCTTTCTGCCTGACAGGAGGAGCTCTGACACAAAGAAAGGGCACAACATTATTTCCATTATTTCAAACCAGTTTGAATCACAATGACAATTATTCATAGTCAATTAAACAACTTAACTGTTGGCCTACAAAAATGGTTGTTTAGTATGACTATTTGAATGTGATAATATGGTATTTTTCAGTGCTCATGAATTCAGTATATGGAGTTCAAATTGTAAAAAACACTTAAAATAATCAGTGAGGGATACAGAATTAGAGAACATTGTTTTTACATCTGTGTTTAGTTACTCCTACCCTCAGTGTTGCACGGCAAAGTCTTGCCTCCTCTGACCCTGATGGAGGAGCAAGTTGGGGTTGTAAGCCAGGCAACAGCCTCTGACCCTGGGTCAGCCTTCAGTGCCACAGCAACCCGGTACTTACAGGCAAACAACAGGCCTGTGATGGTGTGATGAGTGCCCTGGGGAGAGGGAAAATTAAGTCAAGTTAGGGATAAAAAAAAAAGGTTTAAAAAAAACGTTACAGTTCTGTACATGAATAGTTGTTTAAACTGACTTATTATAAGGTTCCCTGAAATACACATATTATCTTTAATTTTGGTCTCCACACCTGTCTCATGGAAGTGGCTTGTTAACTCAATGTTCAAATAAACACCACAGTTTGAAAAACCTTGGCAGTTTGGAAGCATAAAATGAGAAGAAATACAACTGCTGAAAACAGCTTAAACTTCAGTGAACAGAAAATCATAAAGTTTAACCTTAGCTAGATGCATCCAGCACTTTGATATGTATCAACCTACTGTGTCTTTGATCGCTTTGGACAAGAGGTTAAAACTGGGACAACAATAGCTAAAGATCTCAGCGAGTAATTTCTTTTTTGATGTAGTGCCCATGTTAGTTTTGGTAATTGTTGCAGAGGTAACTTTAAAAATACATTTTCTGCAGATTCTTTGGTTTCCTTTCTCATATACTGACATACATTTTTTAGGCACAGCTGCATTAACTTCAGCATTGCAGTGATACATATATTAAGTTTGTCAAAGCTTCAAGATTTAACTTTTTGTAGAGCTTCTTTGTGCTGTTTAATATTACTCTTTCCAGAAGGAAAAGCCAAAAACACCTCAGTCAATCTAAACACTTCATGCATGAATCAGAACTCACTGATTGAAAGGCAATATTTTAAGTAAAAACGTATACAGAAACAAAACATATCACACTGTACAAAACACAAATTTGACACAGGAAGAGATACTTAAGCTGGTGATGTGACTGAGTTATGTTAAAAGTGACACAGTGATGATGGCCAAGACAAAGGGAGACGCAGACAGAGGATGAGAGAATTCCAGATGGATCTGAATTATGGTGATGGAATCTGACCTCTAATCCATACTTAAACACACACAGTTGCACTTAGAGAGTAACAACATGTCTTAACACTATTTCACAAGAACACAGATTTACCCTCCCAGGGCAAGTATACCTGCACTGTAGCTGTTCTCTCTGCGCTGGTCACATTAGAACTGCAGGTGTGTGGATGCCACCGTAGAATGTAAGGACCAGGGTGTCTCTGTCTGGCTGTTAGAAAAAAAAAAACATGAATGAACATGAATAAGTGAAGTGAATTTCTCCACTGTGAGATCAATAAAGTTCTATTCTATTCTATTCTATAACATATTTTGAAGCCTGAGAAAAATTTCATTAAGCAATATTTACTGTTTTGCTTTTCGCCTTTTTATTTGTTCACTTTTTAACTTGTTAACTCGATTTTAAGTATTGATTAGTCTTTTCTTTGACTTTAATAATTCGGTTATGGGAAACTGGTGTAAAAAACAATCTGCAACCTACAGGGCTGAAAGATGACGCTAAAGCAAAGTATCAAAAGCTCAAGGGGCCACCAGAGACTGACTCAGAAAGCAAGCAAGTCCTTTAGACCCCCATTTTAATAGGCCCAGCTTCACAGGAAAAATAAACACAGTACAATACAAAAGATTGGTTTTGGTTTCTTTAGTTAGCATACCCCTTCATAGTAAATGTATGGGAGGGCATTTTTTTAAATAACTCATCCATTTGAAATTTATTAAGACTTAAAATTAGGGGCATGGCCACTTTGACTGAAGCCAGCAGCTGTCTGCAAGGCTCTTTTTTGATAATTTAAGTCACAAAACTTGACCTGTTGGTTGTCTTTGTGGTGTTGGTGTCTTTATATACAATTTTAAGGAATTATCTGACAAATAATATGGATTTCTGTGCATTTAACTGAAATAACAATCCATCCAAGCCATCTTTGCTCCAGTTTTGGTATGTAAATTCTAGTAAATGTTCAGTAAGCCACAATTAGCAGGTGTCTGTGTGTTGCAACAATACGACGTATGGATGCAGCCTGCAGCCAACAGGTGACAGCAGGAGCCCATTTATCCCATTCTTATTCTAAAAGTTAATATTTTCATCTTATTCTGAGGGTTGTGTTCAGTTTTCAAAACAACTCACCTTGTTGAGGCCACTTCCAGAACACCTTCACCTGGAGCTGGTTGTTATGGTAATGAGGGGCAGCGACCTCCAGCCGCAGGTTTCCAAGGTTGGCAGGGTTCACGGGGGATTCAGGGCGAGGCAGAGAGGAGGAAACAGGGAGGTCAGAAGAAGAAGGCGAGAAAGAAGAGAGGGAAGGAGCGGAGGGAAGGGAGGCTGAGGACGAGGAGGAAGACGGTAGCTCATTGGAGAAATCTTCATCTTTGGTTGAGTCAGATTGAGAGGAAGAGAGAGATGGAGGAAAAGAACACCTTTTAAAATTTTATACCTTTTATTTGAAGGTCTTTGTTGCAGCAATAACTGAGGAGTAATTTCATGAGTAATAAGCTTTATTTCTTCCACATTTTGACAATCAAATGACCCTTTAAGTGGCCAGAACATTTTCAATCCGCAGTACCACAAACTAACTTCTAAGTTTGAATGCAGGTGTAGATGTTTACTATTTTGTGAGCGCATGTTGAGGATATCAGGCTGAAATTATGTACGTATGTGTAACCTGTTATACAGCACATGTAATCTATATGTATACTGTACCAGAAATTTCATAAACTGGTAACGAGAGTGCAGTTGGTAGCTAGCTTTTCTGCTGTTTCAGGAACACAAAAAAGCTTCTTGGCTTTATCTAGCCTAACTGACCCTCATTAGCATTGAGCAAATGGCCAATACACACATTATATAAAATATTAATACTCCTAAATTATGAATGGCAGCATGTTCCATATAAAGTTGTTGGTATGTGGTTTGGTAATGGTTTGGAGCTGCAGCTGGCTCTAATCCTCTCCTGGGCTGACCCAATAGGTCACCTATAAATACCTCTGTTGCCTGTAAGACCATTAACATCACCACTTTCCACTGTACTCTGTGTTTAAGCAGTGCAGCTGTATGTAGCCAAAATATGCTGAGAGTCAGCAAATGAAGCAGCTCTGAACAAACCGGAAAATCATTAACTCAATAATGTATGGCTCTGCTAACAAATAGGTTCTGTGGACTGTGCTGTATAAGCAGTATTTACTAATGTCATGACAAGTTACTACTGAAATATTTACAATAAGTAATTAATAAGTACTGCTGGAGAGCAGGCACCTACTGTAAGCTCATATGGCCGTCGTGCTGAATCACAGAAACAAAAACTGAGCAACTACAGTTTAAACTACTTGGCAACAACCCCTGAGTTTATTAAGCAGCTTATATATTTTGTAGTACACTGTAATGTTTATTCCTACATGTCAAAACTCTACAAAAATCTACAAGATACTTTATGGTAATTAACCAAACTGCTGAGAAAAATTACTTGGATTTACGGTAAACTGTGATGCAAAATCACAAAGTTTACACCTAGAAATAATTACTTAAAATAAGCTACAGCTGTGTACCCTCAGACACTTAATGCCAACAACAAACAAGCCTATTTATACTTGATTGATAATAAATGAATATTTTGAAATTTGGGCAAATACACTTTTCAGCTGACAGTTAGAGACTTCAGGAAGGTGCTGGCACATAACCCCACCCCTCTTGACAGTATCAGCTTGTCATTTTTACACTTTGTTTTGCATAGATCAAAAAAAATCAGATATACCATCTTAATAATTCTCTAATACAATGCCAAATATATCCTAGTGTTGCACAAAACAAACTGAAAGTCAAATTACCTGCCACTAACAAGGAAGATGTTTGATTTCATTACCTGCATGAGTGATGGTAGTGAAAACAATTTGTTCTCTGGGACTCTTCAGTCTCTTCTGACCCCAGTAGGCCACTGTCTGAACAGACAGGAGGTAGGAAGTAGCAGGCAGCAGGCCCTGCAGCCACACATCACACTCTGCCTAAAAGACATTAAGGAATTTTTCTTTATTTGGATTTGTAGTCAATTACATTAGCTACTTATCAGCGTTCGCTAATGCTGATTCACTTGTTAGTATTTGACTGGTTTGAGGTTGTATATAAATTTCCTTAAATTCAAAGGCAAAGTCTAAGAAAAACTGCTAACTTTGATGCGTCGTCAGCATCACTATTGTAGAAACCGCATTTCCACCACAAGCTCCATCATCCTTACTATCATTACAATCCACATCACCATCATCAACCTCAGTGGTGTGCATGTCCTACCTCAGGATTGACAGTCCAGACCTGTTCTGCATTAGCCCGCTGTTTGACTGACAGCTCATTAACAGGCTCTCAGTCAATCAATTCTGTCTGCGTGGACTGGAACTAGTCACAACAAAGAGATGCTTGGATGATAAGTCTGAATGTGTGGTGCAGTATGTATGTACACTTAAGACAGAATGAGACAAATGCAAGTTAAAAGCAGTTTCTTGGTGACCTACAGAGAAAATGGGGTAAAAGTATTTCCATTACCCTCAAGACAGACAAAACATATGGCCTGCACAGCTGTGTGTGTGTGTGTGTGTGTGTGTGTGTGTGTGTGTGTGTTTTGTGAAGCTGAGAGAGCAGACGTTTGAATTGCTATTTTGGTGAATAATGTCAGTGGACATTATATGTAAGAAAGTGATGGACTGTATATTCAAAAGCACTAATTCAGCAGAGTCTTTCAAGTTTAAATACTTTCTCTGAATTCCCCATTTACCACTAGGTTTAATGCTAGGTTTCTTCAGTCCTGCATAAATTCCTGATTGACAGTTTATGTGTTTTATCCACATCATGGGAATATAACTTATTGTGCTCATGGAGAGCATTAAAATACCAGTGCTTTTCGTGAAATGAAAACAGTTTAATATGGCATAGTTACGCTATTCTGGTTCCTACCTACCTGTTGCGATGCTGCCTTTTTTGTGTGTCTAGATGCAGCTGCAAGTAGGAAGCACTAGTTGGAGGGCTCATTTAAATTCCAGACCTCCCAGCCAAGCAGAACAGAGGACCAGACTACAGATAAATGGCTCCACCACTCTCAGTCTGGGATTGCCATACCTATGACCATATGAGTGAGCCTGTATTTATAAAATTTGATGTTTATGCTTTCTGTACAAAGTAAATGCTAACATTATACTTCTAAAAGAGGGTCTAAAGTGGAAGAATCCCGTCCAAAAAGCACTTCTACCATGTTCACCAGTTTGAAGAAAAAAGGTTCACTCAGTGCATAGGGGAACATACCTGTTATGTCAAAGCTGTAATATCTGTGTTATTTACTGTGATTATGGGTATTTTGGTACTGCTGACTGGACTTAGCTGCATCACAAACGTATTACATCACCATCAAACCTATAATCAGGATAAGAAAATCCTCCCTTTTAAGTATTACTGCTGCATTAAATATAATTTAAAAATGCATTTTAAAAACATTCACAAGTTAGAAGTCACTGAATTAAGCAACAAAACAGCAATGAGTAATAACTTTCTAAAATAACTTTATATGGTATGAGTCTTTTGGTCTCATTCTTCTCTGCATGTGATATAACTTCTCCTTCATACAGATCTTATGCTCTACAACCATGATAACTGATACACTCATTTGTTCATGTATTCCCTCATGCTGTAGTGAGCAGCATATTGTCAGTACATTCCCATCTGCTTTCACTTGAGCTAAACTCATTATTTTAAAGTACAAAGTCCGCTTCTCTCCATTGTCAGTTAATCTACGCAGTTAAGTTTTCATGTTATGCTAGCGCTGTAAAGCCAGACCTATGTTCTGTAAAACCTACCAAGATATGTAGTTTAAAGATAATATACAGATAAAATCTGCAAAAGAATTTAGTTTTGGGAATAAAGGTCAAACAATAATTTCAAGGCAATTACGACAAATAAAATACTAAATAAAAAATTGCACATGTAAGTAATTTAGTTGAGAGTAAAAAAAAAATTAATAACTATGAATTGGAGCTTAATCTATATAGCGGAAACTTAAGTTTCACAAAAGTATACATATTTAACAATTGTACAGAACAGCGTGCTTTTAATGGCTTATTTTTGCCCATTATTTAAATCCACATCCTGAATTAAGATGCACATTGCTTAATTTGAAGCATTATTCTCATGAATCTGTAATGCTGTGGCTCAGATATATACGTATATATTTAATGAGTTTTTATGAGTTTGTAAATTTTGCACAGGTACTTTCACACAGAGAGAGTGTGTGCATGTGTGTTTAAGGTGAATGCACTTACAGAGCTAATAAAACCTCTCAGGTGCAGTTATACAATTGTGTATTCAGAGTATGTGTGTGATTTTGTAAGGAAAAGTGTGAATTTAGTGCTAGTTTCCAGAGCCCAGCTACAGAAACCCTGAGAACTCCCTAATAATACCACTGTACTGAAAATGGCTGATTCAGAAGTTGCTGATTCAGTGGGTGTGGAGCTGGACTCTCTGACAGTGGTGTTAGAAAGGAGGATGCTGTTGACTATTCTGAAAAATCCCTCACACCCTCTCCATTACATGCTGGACAAACAGAGGAGCACATTCAGCAACAGACTCATTCAACCACGATGCTCCACAGAACGCCACAGGAAATCATTCCACACTGTGGCCATCAAACTTTACAACTCCTCCCCGTGTCATTATTCTTATTGCCGCTTTTTGTTTAGTTTATCCTCATGGGTAGTTTTATCTAAATGCTGTACACACATACACATATATATAACATTGGTATTCATATTTATGTATATTTAACACACTGTTGTAATATAAGACTTTTCAACCCAGCAATAAAGAAAGTATTCTGATTCTGATATGAATACAACATTTACGTCTCTCTCTCTGTATTTTTTTTTTACTTCATATTCGCACTCATATGCACTTATTTCTGTATATTCTGTATTCTATATATTCTGTGGGACTGAATATACTTAATCCTATGCCCTATTGCCACCTCTGCTACACACTGTATATCTGGTATATATGTACATATATTAATATTTATTTTTCATATTCACATTTAAGTATACTTAACGGAGTGTCTGTAACATAAGCAATTCCCACTTATTAAAGTGTTCTGATTCTAATAAAGAGCAGCCAAGTGCTAAAATGCACTTGATTAATTGATCATCACCAGGTGTGACCACGATAAAAGTCTTGTGTTCGCACAATGTCCCAGTCTCCCCAGGAGTACACGTCCATGCAAATTCATCCCAAGTTCAGACAATGCATTGCTCAAAGAATTTGCAAATCCAAGAGCTACATCTCAGATTTTGCAGGCCTGTTAAAGTTCAAGACAATTCAGTTAGAAAAAGATTAAATAAGTATGGCTTGTTTGGAAGGGTTGCCAAGAGAAAGCCACTACGCTCTAAAAAGAACATGGCAGCAGTTTGCAAAGTTGCATCTGAACATACCCCAAGACTTCTGGAACCACATTAGGACAGGCGAGACCAAAGCTGAGATGTTTTGCCTTAAAAAACAGCAACACATTTGGCAAAAACCAAACACAGCATATCAGCACCAAGTGTCACATGATAGAGGAGGGGCGATGATTTCGACTTGTTTTGCAGGAACAAGACCTGGGCACCTTGTAGTCATTAAGTCAACTATGAACATCTCTGTACACCAAAGAATTCTAGAGTCAAATGTGAGGTCATCTGTCCAACAGCTAAAGCTTGGCCGAATCTGGGTTATGCAACAGGAAAATGATCCCACATCAAATCTACAACAGAAAGGCTGAAAAAGACAAGAATCAAGGTGTTACAATGACCCAATCAAAGTCCAGACCTAAACGTTATTGAAATGCTGTAGCAGGACCTCAAAAAAGTTGTGCAAGAACAAATGCCCACAAACTTCAATGAACTGAAGCAACACCGTAAAGACGAGTGGACCAAAATTCCTCATGAGAGACTGATAGTCATACAGAAAATGATTACTTCAAATTATTGCTTCTAGAGGTGGTTCTACAAGCTACTGAATCATATGGTATACTTAGTTTTTTACAGGATTGCATAGAGTCCTGTAAAAACGTACTTTTTCACATGATTGTATGTGGGTTTTTGCAAATATCTTATTGATTTCATATCAGAATTGACATACAAAGAATATTTACATCCTTACATTTTGACAAGGAAGGCAATTTTGCCAATAAATCTAGCATTATGCTAATGCATAGTAATTAATTGGTTAGGACCTGGCAACTGACTGAAACAGAACACTCCCTCTCGACAACAGTTCTTTCCAAATGTTAACTATGAAGGAAGTCAGGAGTGTTGTTAAATTCAGCTCTTACATTTTTGCATCAAAAGTTATATATTCCAGCTTGATGTGGTGGTCAAAGGTGATTGCTATCAGGTAACCACTGCTAGGAATTCTCAGTGATGTGAATAAAGATTTCAATAATGCTTACAAAACGATATCCCATTACAAAAAACATGAACTATGCCTACCGTCTCAAACCGTTCTACTGAAAACACAATAAAACTTGCCTTTTTTAAAATCTAACCCCTGAATGCAGCACTTTGGTGTTTTTTTTTTCTTCTGGACTATCTCACAAGCACGCCATATTAAAAGAGAAACGGAACTGCTCTATACATTCTGATGAGTTTGTACAATTTAAAAGCGGCACTGAGAACTCAACACACACTGCATTAAGAAAACAAAGGCAAATTGAAAAGCAATGTAAGAAATGGACCTTGTGACTTAATATTGTCTTTTTATATTTGTATGTTCTAAAAATACTATAATCAATGAATAAGCAACATAAATGTCAATTTTTTTGTTTTGTGTAATGGAATTAACAGAAAGTTTACTTACCCCCTGAGTCACTCTGCTGTTGCTCTCCTTTTTACCCTGTTCTGGTGTGCGTGACTGTGTAGGTCGTGTGTGCATGTTGTTGAGTATTGCATGTGTGTGTGCTTGTAGTATGTATTTTTGTTTGTGTGCTGTGTGCGTATGTTGAGACATCCAGGTGATTCGGTAGTTGTGCACAGGGAGATCTCCCTCTCTGGGGGGCTCCCAGCGTAACAAAACTGCCACTGTGACCCTGCTCCTGCTTGACCTTAGGAGAAAAAGTTAAATAACATCACAGCATTAATGTAAACAAATGCGTGGGAGAAGAAGTAAAAAGTGCAATACTTCCCCAAGAGTAAAAACGATTCTCTACTTGTTTGTCAGATGCTTTAAGTGTTGGGGTTACAGTTTCCTATTTATTCTATGTCCATATATACAAGGGTCAGACACTCTATATCATGTTAAACTTAAGCTACAATTTAAGTCATCACCACTGTTATTAAATGTTATTGGAATATCACTGTTGATCCAAGTCATGGTCTGAACTTCTATGACCTTTTCTGCAGCATAGAAAATAGAGAAGACACTGATGGATATAATTGAACAAGGACAAACTGTAATTTCCATGCATATATACAATCAGACAACACAAGATCTGTTCATAGCCATGACCAGAGTTTATGATTCTCTAGGCTGTGGTGGTAAAAAAGATGCATTCTACAAATGACATACACAATAATATATTCAGTACTATACATCTTTAGATACCTTTCTGTTAACTGCAACTCTGGCTGTGAACCTGTCCAGTCTAGAGTCTGGTTGCTCACTCTGATATTTATTGGAGGTTCTGGAGGCAAAGGGTCTACTCAGAGACACAGAAAGAAAACATGTAATCACTGAAATATAGAAAAAAATATGATCTAAGTCATCAGGGCATATGAGATTTCTTGCTGGTCAACTTCTTTACAGGCAACGAAGTATCACGTTCATTTGGCAATATAATGATAATGACCTTAACATAAATGACGATATCATTTATGAAAAATGTTACAGTTGTGATTGCAAATACAATTTTTGTTTTCTATAAACTAAACCACAGATACGCATAATATAAAATATTAAAATATTAAAGTATTTGTAGCACTGCCACTGGGATTCTAATCAAGCTTTGACTTAACTAGAATTACATAAAATAATGTGGAGTTAATCACAGGACTTTTTTAACCAAAACAATTCTACTGCTGAATAAATCTGTCTAGTTTACAATAGAAAAGGTCAGATTTATAAAGATGTTGGTATACTTAAAGATGCCCATAGGACAAATGTCTTTGTTGTTGTTGTTTTTTAAAAAAATATTAGCTACTTCGTTTAAAAAAATTTTTAAATTATAACTTTTTCCTTCTTATTGAAAACTCTGCAATCTATAAATATGCAAGTATTTTAATTATTAAACTTAAACCATTGCACAAAGTCTGTTTCTTGCTTCAGTTTACTCCCAATGTTTTTATCCTCTTAGTATTGTGTTTCCATATCACAAAGACTGAAGCTTCCATGGAGGCAACTGTTGCTTCAAATTCAACACCAAAATTATTCAGCAAAGTGGCATAAATATTAAATATACCAGTACAAGCTCCAGGATTACTTTTTTAAATAACAGATTGTTGAAGGACCAGTGCGTGGAATATACTGAAGTCTACCAGTGAGATTGCAAACTGCAAAAACTGAATACCTGTCCTTACGCCCCTGTTGATGAGAAAACAACAGGAAGTCTTCCACGACTGCATTCACATGTATTTCCAGTCTGGAAATTTGAGTACGTAGATATGATTTGGAATTAGAGATGTAATTGAACTGAATAAGATTAAAAAATTAGAAGTTCAGTTTTTATTCTGCAAAAGTAATAGATTATATCCTGCAAGTTTTGATAGCTGTTTTGCATTATGATAACAGAAATGTGAAAGCTAGAAACATGGTGGCACAACAGATCACCTTAAATCTGACATACTGATCATTTAATTATTAACTGTGTAATTCATGTCTAAAATTTAGACTTTGGTAATTTGCACTCTATCAAATTCATCCCTTTTAAGAGGAGTGATTTGTGTTGAAACCTTTATTCCTGTAAAACAAAGACCTTTCACTAGCGTGAATTGTCTAACAACTTGTTTCAATGTGCAGAAAAAAACAGACAAGCCATTCTGGCGGGAAAGCAAACTTCCTCCTGCTCTTATTTAAGTCTACACAGCCAATTATATTTAAAACATCAAAGGTGAGTGATACTGAGAAGCCTAAAGTCTTTTTCAGTAGCTGCCACAACGCAGACCAAAGGCCACCACTACTAGTATCTGTATGACTCACAATGAAATCCTAAGGTCTTTCAACACTGACGCTGTATCGCATTAGAGCCTCAACCCCCCAATGCTGTATTTGATTAAAACTACAAAATGCATCTGATTAGAACAACATCCCCCATGGCAGGCCTCCCACAGGCCCCGGGCTGTGCTTGGCTGACCCAAATGCAGAGATCAAAGTTAGGGCAACATATTGGAAACTGCAAGACCTGGCCTGCTTGTGTGTTTTTTTTTTTTTTTTTTAAACCGGGGGGTCT
>VUQH01000947.1:15672-30713 GCA_015106775.1 Etroplus canarensis
CCCGGGCCCGCTTTTTTTTTTTTTTTTTTTTTTGTTATAAGCCGGGTGTCTCAGTTCCAGCAGAAATCGTCAGATGAGAGCCAAAAAATAAGTTCTTCACTGAGGCCCTTTCTTCTCAAAGAGTGTCTCTTTAATTCACTGTTTAATAAAATGAAGACATCAAGATTATTTTTCTGACCCAAATATCCCTTTGTAATTACTGCTGGCAGGTCCTGTGTAACACTAATATCTAAATAAGACAGAAAGTGGTTTCCAAATTCAGATTTTCACTCTGGTTAGCATCAGGTCACAGTGCAGAACTACAACCATCTCCACATCTGCAAGCTTCCGGATTTGTGACCTCTGACATTCAACCTCTGACTAATCAGACTAATAAGGTAGAAACACAAGACTTTGACTACCGACTGATGGTATTTGAAATGTTTAAGTGTAGCTTTAACCTTTAACCCTGACTCTTAAAATACCTATACACACACTCCATGTCTTAAAACAATAGTAAAACGTTTTGACATAGAGCTATAGCTTCCATGAATACAGAGAATTCGAGTTTGAAGAGTGATGGCCCTTATTTCTGTCGGAAAAAATCTACCAACCGCTGTCTAGCTGGTTGCTGGCCATAGAGTTAAGCTGAAGTTAAGCTTCTGCAACAAGACAACATTGTGGGTCGCGGAGGGGCTGACCTCACAAATGTCAGCACTGTGTAGAACTTAAGAGTTAAGCTGGTGGACTGGTTAATCCAATATCCTGTTGAGACGTTTTCTCTCTTTTTTGTTTCAGAGTTTGGGCAATATGAGAAGAGCACACAGAAATAATCTTGTCAATTTAATATCATTGTCCATCTTATTACTGTCCCATCCTTATTTGTTCTATCCAAATTCTTTCACATTTTTTTCATACACATCATGATTTCCTCATAATGTCAAAAATATGATACTGATTTCATTTTTCTGATTTCTTGATTTTTTTTCTTTACATTGTGGTTTGTGAAACATAGCAACCTCTTGATTTCAACACGCTGTTACTTTTAATCTGTAAAAGCACAGAAAAACACAGAGAAATAACAGCAATATACCTTGCATCATCTTATGCACAGCCCTGACGAACCCAATTTACAGAACTCAAAGTTTTAGTGTGCTATGGTACAGGTTGTAATGTTTATAAAAATTTGTTGGAGGGGTGGAAAATGCTATCTCAGACCGCTCTTCATAATCTCCCTTAAGTGTTCAACTGATAAAGAACCTTTTTCCAAAGCTCAGTCCAACCTGAGGTCATTATTCACATTCAAGCATGCTCTATCCAATCCTGGCAGAGAATTCATATCACTAGCCAATCCTGGCAAAACACCAGTATGACCTAAGTCTGCTAAGCATTACAGCTAATACCTCCTACAGTGTATTTGTGCATGTGCATGTGTGTGTGTTTTTGTCTGTACTCTCACTTTCACCCAGTCTCTCAAACCTACATCCAGGACTTCACTCTGGCACTAAACCAACTGAACGAGTCTACGAGTCTTTACAGTTTGTGTAAATATGTACGTGTGCACACACTTGTGTATATTCCTGTTTCCTGTCTGTGTTTTATAGACTGCCTGACCTGTTTTTTAACTGTGCGTACCTTATACATCAACTGTGAGTGACAGAGAGAAAAAGAACAGAAAAGGAGAGGTAGGGAAAACTTCCTAACTTTTTGACTTCTCCTCAGGGATGTGTAATATCTTTCATAAAATTACAAAAAATGAGCACAAGAATCTGTGTTTTGCTCAGTGTCTCATGACAGAATATCAAAATTCACTGCTAGGTTATGGCAACATGCAGAGAGATTATCATTCACTTTGAGACACTTGTAGCAGTTCTCTAAAGAGAACCAAAGTATGTATATAGTGTACATTTACATTACCTTTACTAGAGATGTAGTGCTTGCTGGGCGTTGTGAAACCTCTACTGCCATGGCTGTTGATAGCTGCCACTCTAAACTGGTACCAACGCTGAGGTCTCAGATGCGACAGAACCACATCTTCAGAGAGGGTCTAAATACATGAATGCATCACACACAACAATGACTACATGTAGGTACTGTATTTTTGTTGAAGACATACAGGACATTGCTAACGATTTAAGTTTGAAGCTTTATAGCTTTATATTCTGATTCCAGGTGGGGGCACAAGTCCCTCTCACCCTGGAGGGTTGTGTCAGGAAAGGCTTCCGGCATAAAACATCTGCCAGAATTACCAAAGTGGATTAATCCTTGGGGAGAATACAAGGGAGCAGCTGAAGGTACATTTTTATTTTTATGCATCTGACTGGTTCTGAAATCATTCTGGAGCATAGCCCATAAAGTATAAACCATAATCTATAAAGCATAAACACAAAGTCATAAGAACTATCTTCAGAAAGAATATAAAGGATTCCTGCAACAGATAATATACTCCCAAAAGAGCTCTGATCTCTCTCTCTGTCTGGGATTACATAAAGAGACAGAAAACACCAAGGCTGCCTAAATCTAAAATGTAGCAAGGGCAAGTGTATTGCAGAGAAATGGTGCCATTTGAGATGAAAAATGATCAAAGTGATTTGTTTTTCTTCATTTTTAAGTAAATTTTATTTAGTGATTATTTTTAAGCATCTTATATTTACTCTTAGTTCCTATAATAATGTACAGTATGAGTCACTCAAAAACATTTTTAAGATATAGTGCTTAACAAACTTATTACTGCCTGTCATAAAAATGAGAAAGACCACATAGCATCATGAAATTCTTTAATGCAGACTCTTTCCTTTTAAGATTTCTCCATATTTTACCATTTTCAACAGGAATGAAGAATTTCAAACAGAATTCACCTTTTTAAAATCTAATTTGAGCCAGCTCACTGGGCATCTCTGAGAAGTAAGAAATTAATCAAGCATAACATTCAACCACTAAAACTAATTTTTCTTCTCAGGAATGTAAGTAAATGACTATAATTTGACATCTTAATCAAGAAATATTAATATGATTTACTATTTTTTCAGTTTTTTGTAAAAAAAATTGTGATTAACAATAATAATTATATGTTAGCCTGAAAATTATCAATTTGGTTAAAGAGCTTCTTAAAAAATGGTCTATTAACCATTACAGAAACACAAAGAATGCTTTTTGTGATTACCAATGCTGTTCATTTTAGGACAGCTCTGGCATAATCCTTATACTGGGTGGTGGTCTAATAAACTTGTTAACTACATCTCATGATATAGTTAATATATAAAATATATTTGAGGATTAAATATGAGCTTTTATAGACCTTTACATCTTGACTAATAGTCAAACATGAATATTAAAGCACAATATTTAAAGAAATCATTTGCTATTTTGAGAAAAATCCTGACAAGTTTTATAAAGATTGAAGGTTCTCTTGTAACCATCAGTAGACAACCAGCAGCTGGTTAGCTGAGCTTAGCATCCACAACGGAGAAAAAGGGGAAACAGCTACTCTGTCCAGTGGTAACTAAATCCAGTTACCATCACATCTAATTTTCCAAACATGTTATATCCCACTTGCTTTAACTACACAAACACTGTTTAAAAATTATCCTAGGGGGATTTTGTCCTTCTCATTTATATGAATTAAGAAGGCTAACTAAACAAAACACCTATAATGCACCAACATGTCTTCCTTAATGGTCATACAGCTGCACCAACACCTATTTAAAACAACAAAACTGAAAATTATTTCTTTAATGAAGGCAGGATTTACTGCATGGGTGTTGTACTGAACTGCAATAGTTTTAGTTTAGTTAAATATTAAACTTGCAGCTGACAATTAGATGCAGAACAAACTGACACACAAATTCTGATAAATACTGTCAGATTGGAATTCCACCTTATGATGGTAAAATTTAATGATTTGTCCAAATTATGATTAAAATTGTCAAAGAGTCATATGTTTTGTCTCCCTGACTGCGCAAATGTGATTACTGCTTAAAATCTACTCATCCACAGTGACACACACACGCAGACACATAGACAGACACGAGCTGCCATCTATTTAAGTCCATAATGAGCGTTCAGTCGTTCAGAGTCAGCCGGTGGAACGGCTGTGGCTGCCTGTGGTTCCTTTTTAAGCTCTGCTTATTTACCTAACCTCACACAGACACACATACATAGACGTACAATGCACACACATTTATACAGACACGCACACACACACACACACACACACACACACACACGTAGGGTTTACCCTGGCAAAATGGAGACTGACTGGGGTGGAGAGGTTTAGACAGCAAGGCAGCAGACTGATGAGGTGGAAACTAAGTCTAACATCCATCTCCATAGCCGAGAAGTTTCATCATTCAAGGCAAATTGAGAGTTATGAGGTAAAGACATGTTACAATCTTTGTGGTGTTGCTCCACTTTTAAAGGCACAGGGAACCATTTCTATTGCCTGATTGACTCTACTACCATCAAGAATTAACATGTCGTGCCATTTTGTTGTGATTATTAGCTTCCTTATATCAGTATCTCTCCTTGTAACAACTCTCAATAAAAGATGAGGGCAATTATTAACAGACAAAATCATAAAATTCTTATAAGGATCACTTTACTCCTCAGGTCAATTCCTTAGTCTATAATAACTTTATTTCTTAATTCTTACACATATCACAATATTTAATTACTTCCTAAATGCATGGCAAGAGGCTATTAATTTACCATGGCTACAGTGGCCCACGGAGAGGCATGGTCTTCACTGGGGTGAATGCCTATGTTCCAGCGGGACTGAAGAATGTAAACAACTGGCTCCACGCTGACATTGAACTTTGACACCCATATCACCTTCGCACGACCCTCTGAATCCTCGATAAAGCCTATGTCTCTGCGAGGCTTCAGAGGGACACCTGTAAGGACAAATGAGGGAAGGGGTGTTATTTACAATACATCTGTCTATATTTAGAGGATTAAGAGTTTAAGGACAGGAGTTAGTTGTACATAGTGGAAAGTAATAGTTTGTAGGGCTGCAGCGTTAAATTATTCAACTATTTTTGTAATAATTTATTCCATTGGTTAATCAGTAATTAAATAAGCAATTTTAAAATTTAAATATTTTTACCTCCCTCTCCTTAAAAATTAATAACAGCCTTTTCATTTTGAGTCATTAAGCACTGATGCTGTTGATGATGTTGTTGTAAAAATTTTGCCAAATCTGATACAAAAACCACAAAGCACCACAATGTTTCACCCTATTTAAGTCATAATAGTTTGAGCCAACCACTGGATTTTGGCCATTTGGAGAGCAAGTGTGCAACATAGGCAGCTTTTATGCTTTCTGAGTAATTTGTTTAATTTACAAGATTTTTGACTCTGCACATAATACTGTAATATGAAAACATGTATTTTTATTCCTTGTGTCTGTAGTTCATTAGCTTACAAAATGACTAAATATGCAACTTTTCAAAAAGAAATAAAATAATCACCCTACATTTAGAAAATAATTTGCTCTCTATCTGGACTTCATGACACTCTTAGTCTTCCAAACATTAAGCTCTTCTTGAACTTCAGCAGCAGAACACCAGCCCATACAGTGAAAATCCCACAACATGAGGAACAAGAAAACAAAGATGAGGAATAAGACAAACTGGGCTGAACAGTGGGCTCGTCTCACTTGGTTGTGCTATGTGCCGCTGTGCACTAAGTAGGCAAACTTAGATAAAAATGATCTGTACTAACTGTTTTTGCCACCACTTGCCAGAAAGTTTTCGCTGTGTTCTGACAGGTAGTTTTAAGCTATTTGGGCCACTCCTCCATTATAACAAGCAGAGAGCAAAAATGCCAGGTTGTCTTCAGGAAAGTTTCCACCCTCAGCTCACAGGTGTCAGAGTCAATGATGGAAGGATGGGAAAGTTTATCATTGGGAAGGAATCTGACTAACGAAGGTAGGACACTGATTTCAAGTATTTTGGACAATATAAAAAGAAGCTTTTGAAGGAAAATGCATAATTGACACCAAGCCTGCGTAAGCACAGTTTGCAACAGTAATAATCAATGTGACTTACACTGAGCAGTCGTTACTTGGATTGAATGAAGCATCTAAACAAAGAATTTTTATTGAGGATTTTTGTAATTTAGTTATTTGAGTTACTTGATGAATCGCTGCAGCCCTAATAGTTTGTGATTTGGCATAATTACGTCAGTAAAACTGATCACTTTACTATAAACATAATGACAACATGATTAGATGACACAGATGGCACATGGACAATCACTAGAGTTGAGGGGATGTCTAAGACACCATTATATCTTATTATATTTAAACTGGCTGAGTCAATTATTAGCAACGAATTTCAGTCATCTCTATTAGACACTTATTCTTAGTCATCAAATTAACCAGAATGACATACTTGATAAGACAATCAATAACAGCTACCTCATGTCATACAGCCTACATGACGCTTCAAGCAAACTTAAAAAATCTGTCCATGACTTGTATTTACCTTTATATAGATTGGCTGGGGCTTGGCAAGTGTGTCCACAGCTATTGGAGCAGCACTTCCTGGGGGATGGACAGTGCTGGTCTGACGAGCAGCTTACCACACACGCTGCAGCGAATCCTGTGGCTCGCTGAGGTGGAGGGCAATCTCCCTGACGAGATGACCTTAAGGAGGCCAGAAACTCCCTGCTTGTCACACACTCTGTTTGCTTCTGAAACAGAGAGCATGGTGGGTGTAATTGTTATTACAGCCGACATGCTGCGGAAATAATATGCAGCGTATACAAGCACACACAAGGGCATAAAAACACACAGCAGAAGTGAAAGTGTTTCCTCTAGTAAACTCCTGCTGACTGGTAAAAGGCAGCCCTTGAGAAGTGGTCTAAAAGGCTGTGTATGCGAGCCTGTGTTTGTATTTCTGTGTCTGTGCAAATGGCTGTAGATCACGAAAAGGTAAACACAAGCTTTCACTAATAGCTCTGAATTGCCCTGTGTTCATAACCAGTGAGCCAATCAGCCATTTAGCAAGTAACATGCTCCAGCTATTGTGATGAAAAACTAACCTCTGTGAAAACCACAGAAACTGGCTTTACAAATAATCATTTAAGGCCACACACACACAAAATACACAAAACTGCTGTATTACATTTGCATTTCAAAAAATTTTGCATGTTACAAAAATCTGCACAAAAACATACAGAAATGATCATTTATAGTGACACAGCCACCAAGGCTGCTGGGACTTACACAAGAATCCAAACACAACGTGCACGTTATTTTTATTTTATTTTTTTTAAATCTTACCTCACAAGATTTTGGAGATGGCAACTTCCTTGTTTCCCACAGCTCTTTGCATGGCTGAAGGCACTACACATAAACAAGCACAATGGAAGAAAATGTGAACAGAAATTAGGGGATTAGATTTAGGATAAGTTTTTAAAATAAAAAAATATGTATATTACCACACTGTTAAAGCAGTGTTTGAAATTCTAAGAAATATGGACATCTGCTTCCAACGTATTTCAGCATATAGTTATGCAGATTATTGTGAGGACGTCCATTCAGTGTGAAGCTACAGCATGCAGCTGGTTAGCTCAGTTCAGTATAAAGGTTGGAAACAGAGAAAACAATTACCCTAGCTCCATTCAAAGCTAACTACCAGCACCCGTAAAGTTAACTAATAAACACTTTAGATCTTGTTTAATTCAAACGAAAGCCATTAACTATTCTTTTCTTGTCACAGTGGAAGAAAAAGTCTTTCAGTTAACCCCCAGAATGACCCAAGAAGCAGCAAATTGCTGATTTTACTCTATTTTTTGCACAGATTAAACAAACATGACAAAAAATATTTATTAGGTGTTAATAATTATCAAACACACTCACTGACCTCTTCATTAGGTTACCTGTTTAACTGTCTGTTAATGCAAATATATAATCAGCCAATCACTCTGCAGCAACTTGAAGCATTTAGGCATGATCAAGACGACCTGCTGAAGTTCAAACTAAGCATAAGAATGGGGAAGAAAGGTGATTTAAGTTACTTTGAATGTGGCACGGTTGTTGGTGCCATACAGGCTGGTTTAACTATTTCAGGAACTGCAAATCTACTGGGATTTCCCTACACAACCACCTCTATTATTTAAAGAGAATAGTTTGAAAAAGAGAAGCTATCCAGTCAGTGGCAGTTCTCTGGGAGAAAATGCCTTATTGATAAAAGAGGTCAGAATAGCATGGCTAAACTGCTTCAAATTGATGAAAGGCAGCAGCAACTTACATAACCACTCATTACAACCAAGGGATGCAGAAGGGCATCTCTGAATGCAAAACACATCAAACTTTGAAGCAGATGGCCTACAGCAGCGGAAAACCACACAGGGTGCCACTCCTGTCAGCTGGGAACAAGAAATGGAGGCTACAATTTGCATGGGCTTACCAAAACTGGGCAAGCAGGGGCGGTGATGTAATGATTAAAGTGCCGGGATCATGATTGAGAGGTGGTCGTGAGTTTGAATCCCGGTCAGACCCCCACCGTACCAAGACCCTTAGGCAAGGTCCCAGCTGCAAGTGTGCCTCTGTCCACCCAGCAGTAAAAATGGGTACCAGTAAAATACTGGGACGGTAACCTATGATGGACTAGCATCCCATCCAAGAGGAGTCTAACTCCTAAGTCCCTTCACGCTACAGAAACCAGGGATAAGCTCCGGCCCGATGAGCCTTGTACGTTCGGGTGTAAAAGCCCAACGGACTTTAGCTACCACCATAACTGAGCAATTAAAGTTTGGAAAAACACTGTCTGGTTAGCAGAGTCTCAATTTCTGCTGTGACATTCGGATGTAAGGGTCAAAATTTGGCGTAAACAACATGCAAGTGTGGATTGATCCTGCCTTGTATCAATGGTTCAGGCTGGTGGTAGTTTAATGGTGTGGGGGATATTTTCTTGGCACACTTTGGGCACCTCAGTACCATCTGAGCATTGTTTAAACACCATATCCTACCTGAGTATTGTTGCTGACCATGTCCATGCCTTTATGGTTACAGTGTACCCATCTTGCAATGGTTGTTGCCAGCAGATAATGCACCATGTCACAAAGCTCAAAACAAAGCTCAAACTGTTTTCCTGAACAGGGCAGTGATTTAACTGTACTCAAATGGCCCCCACACCCACCAGCTCTCAATCCAATAGAGCATCTTTGGGGTAAAGTGGAACAAGACTTTCATTCACACCATGGATGTGCACCTGACAAATCAGCAGCAATTGTGTGATGATATCATGTCAATATGGACCAAACTCTAAGGAATGTTTCAAGCACCTTGTTGAATCTATGCTGCAAAGAATTAAGTCAGTTTTGAAGGCAAAAATGGTGAAACCCAGTGCTAGCGTGGTGTATCTAATGACGTGGGCAATTAGTGTATAGTCATATAGCAATTTTAAAGTCCCTGAAAGATGCTTAATAAACTTTAGAGTTGTTACTGGTCACATTTTACCTTTAGAAGAAATCAAGCTAGCTGTTTCTAGTTTCCCTGCTAAGTTAATGTAACCTGCTAGACTATGACCTCTACTCTACACCTGAAATAGAATAAGAACATTTTCCAAACTATTCCTTCAAAACAGCTGAGGACTAAAGAAATACATGAAAGAAAAATAATAACTAACAAAATTTCGACTGGTTTTAAGATTTGCAGAGACAGATCTCAGTATCTATGACTGTAAAGAAACACACAGTCCTAAAGCACACACTGATCTAGTTTGCCACCTCAGTGAACTGGTGAATGATGGCTCTTACCAAATTAAAACCAGACAACATATAAAAACTGCGGTTTCACCCATAACCTCCTCCCCCTACTCTCTCTTTCTCTCTGTCTGTCTGTCTCCCTCAACTCCCCAGCGTGCCTGGCTTCAATCATTCCTCCAGTTTATTCCAACTCACTGATTCCACAAGGAGAAACAGAATTGACAAAATGGCATAAAAAGTTTATCATTGCACAAATAAATGGTTACTGTTGGATGAAGATATCTTCTGTAAAAGCTCTACTAGACTGGGTATGTTTTTAAATAGAGTCCTCTGCTGAGTGATGGTTATGGATTTTTAAAACTGTGTGAATTAAAGAACATGTGAACTCCAATTTTATGTACAAATCAAATTACCAAAAAAGGACAAGTGAAAGTTTAGACCCACTGTTTACAGTGACATATACTCAGCTCAAAAAATTAAAAGACATGTTTGAAAACACATTAGATCTCAATGGGGGAAAATCATCCTGGACATCTAAAATGATATGGACTGGGTAATGTCTTAGGAATGAAAAGATGCAACATGGTTTGATGGAAATGAAAATTATCAACCTACACAGGGCTGAACTCAAAGACACCCTGAAAATCAAAGTGAGAAAATAATGCAGCATGTTTGTCTGTTTTGCCGAAATTTCATTGCAGCACCTCAAAATGGTACTCAGTAGCTTGTATGGCCTCCATGTATGCCTGCCAACATCAGGCAGGCATACATCTCTTCCGAGATTTGGACCAGGCCATCACTGAGCTTCTGGACAGTCTGAGGTGCAACCTGGAAGCCAAAACATAATGTCTCAGAGATATTCAATTGGATTTAGATCAGGGGAACATGAGGGCCACTCAGTGGTATCAGTTCCTTCGATGCCTGCATACTCCTGCCACATGAGGCTAGGCACTGCTGCGCACCATGAGGAACCAAAGAACCACTCCACCAGCGTAGGGTCTGAAAGTGGATCCAAGAATTTCATCCCAAAACTCAATGGCTTGTAGAGGTGTCATTGTCCCCCAGCCTCCTGGTCAAGACCTACATCTCTCTCTCTCCTTCTCTCCCTCTTATTCTCTCTTTCCCCTCTGCTCTTGGGTATGGGTTGGGCCCACTAATCAAGTGCTTAGTCTGCAGGTGCGGGTTCTGGCTGGGTGGAGTCGAGGCTGCACACCTGTTGCTTATCCACATCACCATCCTTCTTAAGCCTGACAGTTGCCTTCAGACTCCACCGGAACGTAGTTCCCATTTGTCCAGTAAGCTTGGCAGTGGAATGCTCTAAGTGTATGCTAGTGATCATCTCCGCAGAATTATCGAGACATCTCTCTCTGTCACCTTCAGAATCTATCAGCTCCAACTACCTGACCTCTCCCGCGCTCGGACTATACACTCTGGAAAAACCCAAAATCCGTACCCAAGCACCCATCATTATTATTTTCAATTCTGCAATTTACTGGGATTATTAATAACCCCCTATCACTCACCCTCTTTTTTACTGAAAAGGACTGAAATATTCAAAGCATTTTCTTCACTGAACTCTTACAGTGAGAATAGTTTTCAGCACAAACCTCAATTTGCCCCTATTATTGACAGAAAAACAAAATATCTTTTTGTTGTTTGAATAGTGTCCAGGGTCATAAAAGGGCCAGTTCCGTTCAAAATACAGAGACTGAACTCACCGAGTGTTAAATGTTTTCATCATCAGGTTTTAGTCAAAACAGCATACACTGGATACTTTATACATGCAGATGTCCATGTACAGAAGCTGGGATATGCCATTATGTGGAATGAATGTGATAAATTACTTTTTTATGAGAGTTGATTGCCGGCTGATACATATCAATTTGTCTAGTTGCACCCCTGTGAGTGGTCATACATAGGAAACAAGAAAATCAGTTGTTTCGACCTCAGAAGTTGGAATGTGTTACACAGCACAAGCTCTCCATTTATCAAAAAAATATTTATTTTTGTCTTGTACTGGGCTTTGTTTTATTTGCGTTTGGAGCAGCTTACTGTAGTGTATAAACAGCAATGATGTGATATGTGTTGCACTTTACAGGTTTGCATGGACATTTAATATTTCCTTACATCACAAACACTGTATCACCACTGAAGACACTAAAACCACAAAGAATCAAAACAGCCACAGTATTTATTTTCAGAGAAGCAAACCATAGTGGCCTTGAATCTTTTGTCTACTAAAAAAAACTATACCAAGAAGCAGCACTTATTAGTTATCTTATCAGTGTTATTTTCCATTTTTTTCCTTTGTAAGTTAATGATGTATTCCAGAAAGTGAGTAGGACACAAAAAGATAACACAAACACACACGCACACACACCTACACCTACACACACACACACACACACACGTAACCAGATCCTTACGTTTAATGTGTTTCTTCAGAGCTCCCATACAGAGCTCCCATGGGACTCAACCACGTGCGCCGCTCGGAGGTTATGGTTGTCAAATTCTCCCCAAAAGCACCTCACAAACACACACACATATAATCCAGTAACAGTTTCAAACTCAGCCGACTCTTCCCGACATTGTTGCCGCTGATCATTTACAGAAACATTTAATTTTTCAGTCCCATTTTCCCATTTGTTACCCACTTCTCTTATTCCTTCCCTTTCTGAAATGCTTTTTTAAATCATCTTTTCTTTTTTTTTTGTCTATTGTCTAGGTATTGCACCATGACAGCAGATGTTGTTGGCACTGATGTTGATGATGTGGATCTGCAGGAGTGACACTACAGTATTCTGAATACGGTCTTTAGGGGCATGCTAGATAATTGATCCCATGTGTTTTATCATGTTTCATGCAGGCTATGAAAGACTACTTCTTTACAAGGACTGGAACTGAGATTTTTTTTAAAGTAATAAACCAGATACATACAGCAAATACATTTAGTCGCAAAACCAAAGAAAAAAGGATTTGTACATTGAAAATGTTTCATAAATTCTAAATAGTATGATGTAAGAAAATAATTTGTGGAAATTAAGCAAGATTTTCATTATGTGTTGGGATCTGAATGTTGCTGCCACAAAGTATTTTATAAACAATGGCCTAGTAGTGGTCCTATGCTAAAGAACATAAAAGGAAGCACTGAAGCATTTTAAAGTAACATTTAAGGAATTCAGCCTGCTGTAATCATGACTGCCATTTAAATACTTCTGGGTCATCATTTCACTGTTATGAACCTTCAAAAGCAAAAAAAGAAAACTTATGTAGCTGCAATAATGTGTTAGTCTTTTTGATGCCAATGTACACTATATGGACGCTTATCTGGGAAAGTTTTTCTACAAGATTTTGGAGTATGCCTGTGGAAATTTTTGTCCATTAATCCACACAGATGATGGAGATTAGAGGGCCTGGCTCACAATCTCTATTCTAGTCCATCCCAAAGGTGTTCAGCAGGCTGTGGTCAGGGCTCTGTGCAGGCCAGTCAAGTTCTGCCACACTAGACTCATATAACCACACCTTCATGGAGCTTTGCTTTGGTCATTGGGACACAGTCATGCTGGAACAGAAAAGAGCCTCTCCCAGACTGTTCCCACAAAGTGGGAGGCATAGAATGGCACAATGCAGTCAGGTAACATTCTCCTGGCATCTGCTAAACCCAATCTCCTCCGTCAGATTGTCAGAGTAGCATTTTGTCACACTTTCCACTGCTTCAGAGCCCAGTGGCAGCTTTCTTTACACCACTCCATCCAATGCTTGGTATTGTGCTTGGTGAGCTAAGGCTTGCGTGCAGCTGCTCGGCCATGGGAACTACCATGAAGCTCCCGGTGAACAGGTTTTGTGCCGATGTTAATGCCAGAGAAGGTTTGGAACTATGCAGTTACTGAGTCAGCAGAGCACTGGCGACGCTTACACACCATGCACCTCAGCATTCAGCAACCCCACTATGTAACTTTACCTGGATTCATGGCTGAAATGCTGTGGCCCTTAAATGGTTTCTAAATGCTTTCACTTTGCAATAATATGTAGTCATATAATCATGGAATGATTATGTAATAGCTAGGAGGAAAGAAATTTCATGAAATGACTTGTTGTAATATAATTAACATAAAGCAAGCAGATTTACTACAGTGAATGCAGAAGTTAAAAGTTTAACAAAGTCCAAAAAGCAAAAAAACAAAATCAAAGTCCAACAGACAAATGAGCACAGACATGGCACACAACTACAGAGCATAAAACACATTTAGACAAATGAAAAAGGGAAGACAGGAGGATATATATGCAAAGAGTGCTGATTGGGGATTGACAAACAGAAGGAGAATAAGATGCAGATGAAAGTGATAAACACAGGTGAGAACAATCAGGAAAAGACAGAGACATTAAGTAAACATAACACAGGATATAAAAGGAAACTACATTTCACAGTAAAACAGGAAAGAACCAAAATACAAACACCAAACTCAGAGACAAAAAGACTCACACCAGATACGGCAGCAGAGACTGCAAAACAGGCAATAACAGAGAGAAAGAGAGAGGAAGAGATGTGGAAACAAAAAATAATGCCACTAACAGCGATCAAAACTTGAACCAAAACACAGAACTACAAAACTGAAATTACTAGAATAAACAGAAGGTAAAAACAGGAATCAAAGACTCAATATTACAAGAACTAAGGCTGACATAAAACAACAGTAAAAAAAAAAAACAAGAAATCAAAACAGAAATCAACAACAAACAACACACATAAACCAAGAGTCAAATCTATTAGCTAAGAATCCAGTACATAAATACAAAACTGAAAATCATGAAAACCAAAGGACTAAAACCAGAGCCCGTGATACAAATGTCCCCTTTGTTTTGAAGAAGGCAATGTTGTACATTTTGCATGCTGTATATTAGGATACACATAAAAGCCTTAGTTTATGAAGTATGACACCTTATTATAAGTGCACTTGTGAATAAACAAATTTAACATTTAAAAACTGCACACATCTTATTGCATAAGTAATCATAATATATTAATGTAACAATACTGGTGCCATTGTGCATGAGGAGTATATTATATCCAAGTATTTTTATTATTTTTCAGACAGATAAACACACAAACATACAATGTTGTCACCCCGTCCCTCCCCAAGATACCAGACCTTACAACCGTTATTGTTAATTATTGTCTGACTTATTCATATATGTTTTCTCGAACCCGAAGGGAAAAAAATGAAGAGAAAACAATTTAATACTGTATATTGAGAGTATAGACAACACTATACTTGAAGACCAATGGGTCACTGGGTAATACACGTTCAGCATAACACAATCATGAATAAATATCACTGGCAAACAAA
>VUQH01000948.1:0-11043 GCA_015106775.1 Etroplus canarensis
CTGTTCAGCAAGTTTAGGGCCCACATTAACAAAGAAATTATTAAAGTCATTAGCAGTGTCCCTTTTATTTTCAGTGCTGATTATAAAGTCACTTTCTTTTTTATTTGCTATTAATTTATCACCATCCATGTGCCCCTAATTTTGTTTTTGTATTTTAACAATAACCAATCATAATAATCCCTTTTTTGGTTTCCTATTATTGCTGTTAATCGGTTTTTATATTCCTTGTACCGTTCCTCTTTTTCTTTTGTTGGATTTTTGGTGAAGTCCAAGACCATGATGTTTCTGCAGGACAATGCTCCATCTCATGCAGCAAAGTCCTCCACTGTGTGGCTAGCCAGTAAAGGCCTTAAAGATGAAAGAATAATGACATGGCCCCCTTCCTCACCTGACCTAAACCCTATTGAGAACTTGTGGGTCCTTCTTAAACGTGAGATGTACAGTGAAGGAAAACAGTCCACCTCTCTGAACAGAGTCTGGGAGGCTGTGGTTGCTGCTGCACAAAAAGTTGATGGTCAACAAACTGACAGACTCCATGGATGGAAGACTTTTGAGTGTTATTGAAAAGAAGTGTGGCTACATTGGTCACTGATTTATTTTTTGAAATGTTGGAAATGTTTGTAAAGTTTATTATTCTCACTTTAAAAATAAACAAGTGAGATGGAATATTTTAGTTTTTCTTTGAGTTGTTTAATAATTCTGCACACTAATAATTGCTTAATAATTGTGCACACACAGATATTCTTGTACAAAAGCCAAAACCTTACTTTTATTTTCTTAAATATTCAGGTTTGAGGTTTATTAACATTTTGGATTGATCAAGAGCTCTGCTGTTGTTAAATAAAACTAATTCTTAAAAATTCAACTTGCCTAATATTTGTGCACAGTGTATGAGACTGCTCAGGGTAAAAACCTGGCCAGAGAAATGTGGATAATTACACACATGGCACAGTTATCTTCATTAACACAATGTCAAATATAATGTTATGTGTTGTTACACACACATTTCAGGTTCACCCAGGGGAATAGTTTGTAATAATGCAGTTTTTCTCAGGATAAATCCTGTGCCTTACCTGAATTTCCTGTCCTCAGGACTTCCTACACAGTCTCCAGAAATTTCTATTAAAAGATTTTTCTGTTATATCAAAAACATATTGACTTTTTTCAGTGTCCTCTTATTTAACTGGATTGCAACCCTGTTTTCAGAGAGAAACACTGAGACTCGTGTTTACACTGTATTGTTCTTGTTAGATCATTACTAGTCCACTCAAAGTAACTTCTGGTCCGCTCATTTTTGAGCCTCTAACTTGTGCCGTAAGTGGTAGAATGCTGGTTATTGAAATGAATAAAGTTCACACCTTAGCTGTGTGATCAAGAGCCTGTTGTTGAAAATTCAGAATGTATTAGTAGGTTATGAAAATGAAAATGCACGATTAATTAGCATTTATCCTACACTGAGATGCACCACTTTCTTGGTTTTGTCCATTATTTTTTATGTGTGGTCAGTGCATTACTATGCATTATGATATGACATTATCTCCTTCCTCTCCTGTCTTAAAGAGTGGTCTGATGCATCCTATGCTAAAGGAAGTAATGAAGGAAGCATTAAAACATCATTCCTTAGTATTTAGTGAATTTAAAGAGTCTTTATTATGACTGTTACATAGCCTCCTTCTGAGTCATTTCACTCAATTAGGAACCTTCCTAAGTGAAACTGACAATACGAACACACCCCAGAATTTGTAGCAGGCTTATTCTTTCATGCAAATGCACTCATAGGTAGATTGGGAAACCCTGGGTTGACTTTTTTGAGTTGATAACCACCTTCACATTGCTTCAAATCTAGCTATGAGCACAACTGTATGTGTGTCAGAGGGAAATGGAATGGTACTTAAAATGCTTTTCTACTAACTGAGCACTCAAAGCACTTTTAAAAACAAGCCTCATTTATGCATTTACACAGCACTTTATTCTATACCTTTAAGTGCCTTTAACTATCATGCACACACCTACACTTTAATGGCTGCATCTGTAGCAATTTAGGGTTCTGTGTTTCACCTAAAGACATTCTGGCATGTAGACTGGAGCACTCAGGGACTGATCCCCAATTGAAAGTGGCCTGCTGTTATGGAAATCTGAAATAAACTGAACACCCAGACTATACAGCAAGTTCAGTACACCGTAGTGGGCTGAACAGCATCTGTCCCTGAAGAATTATAAACACATTTATACATGACACTTATCAGGTACAGATAATGCAAACCCAACCAATGTCTTCACTTAGTGTCACTCAGGGTTATGGGCAGGAGGAAACCAGTTGTAACCAGTTTCACATCAGAGGCTAGGTCGCATTAACTCATAACAAAGACACAGAGTAATATAACACTAAGCATGAATCAGTACAGTGACAATAAGGAAAAGGCATAAATTCCAAAATTTCCCACCACATTCAACCCGTGAGTTGGTCATTCAGCAAGAAGGAAAATCAAGGAAGTCAAACCTAGAAAAACACTGTGCCAGCTGTTTGGCGAAGGAAGAACATTGCTCTGGGGCTGGCTTTGCTCCTTAGCTTGAGTGGAGGGAAATCTTAATAATTCAGCTTAACAAGATATTTTGGACAAGTCTGTGCTTCCAACTTTGTGGAAACAGTTTGGGGAAGGTCCTTTTATCTTCCAGCATGACTGCGCACAAAGCCAGGTCAAGAAAAGGCTGGGTTGGATGAGTTTGGTGTGACAGAACTTGACTGGTCTTCACAAAGCCCTGACCTCAACCCCACCTAACACTTTTTGGGACAAAGTGTGAGCCAGCCTCTCATCCAACATCAGCATCTAACCTCACACATGCTCTCTTGGATGAATGGGAAAAATTCTCACAGGCACATTCCTCTAGTTCTGCTGGATCTGAGTTCTGTATTTGATGCAGTTAACCATGACATTTTCATAAACCACCTTGAATGTTGTGTTGACATCAAGGACACTGCTCTTGCTTGGTTTCACACCTACTTATTAAAAAGACTTGTCTGCTGTATTTGGAGAATTCTCATCCTCAGTCCCCCTCTCACGTGGAGTGAGTTGTTGACCCTATTCTAATATCAATTTATATGCTTACATTGGACCAGATAATCTAATGATACGTCCCACTGATGGGTAGCACAAT
Source organism: Etroplus canarensis (assembly GCA_015106775.1). NCBI lineage: Eukaryota > Metazoa > Chordata > Actinopteri > Cichliformes > Cichlidae > Etroplus > Etroplus canarensis. Next base: position 3,157 of record VUQH01000948.1, read on the forward strand.
AAATACAATCTCAAATGTTATGGCTTGTCTCTGTTAATGTTAGCTGTCACAAATCTTCCTTCCAAGTCTGTGATCCTTTTACTCAGTCCCCTAAATCTGACCTGTAATTTGTGAAGGAAAAAAAACCTTGGGAATCTGTTCTACAATATCAGAAATTTTTCTTACAACCTGGGTGTATTTTTTTTATTCTGAGCTTTTTTAATTGAATTACAATTTACCTAGGTCATACAGTCATGCTTTCTGCACTTAAGGAATTGTCCAAAAGTTAAAAAAGTTACACTACAGTGGCCACCTCTTAGATAAAGAACTGATTTTAAAATGTTCTTATTTTTTAAGCTTTAAAAGCTATGTGTCAGTAATGCCTTTTAAACCAAGCTGTTTTCTATGTTCCACAGCCCATTTCATTTCAAAGAGAAACCTAGCATTTCCAGTTAGAACCTAGCAGTTGTGAAAATCCTTACAAGAAGAACTGAGGTCAGTAAAGTAAATATCTACTTTCAAATCACTGCTCAAAACTTACTCATAAAGAAAGACTTTTTATATAATAACACAGTTCTTATTCCCACTCTAATAATTCTTTATTGACTTATTTATTTATTTTATTGTATTTATTTGTCTTACTTATCCTTACTTATTCCTGATGGCCTGGTTAGCGCCTTGCATGGCAGCTCTGCCGCCATCGGTGTATGAATGTGTGTGTGAATGGGTGAGTGAGTGTAACTGTAAAGCGCTTTGGGCCTTAGAAATAAGGTGATAGAAGCGCTATATAAGTACACACCATTTATCATTTTTTTCACACTGTTCTATGCTGTGTGTTTATTTGTATTTATCTTTATTTTTCTTTTTGATTGTAATCTATTTTTTGTGTTCTGTAAAGTTTGTTCTAAATAGCACTAACAAATAAAGCTTGTTTATTATTATTATTATTATTGTGTTGTTTATGTTATTTATTATCTATTATTATTTTGAATCCATCTGCTATCTGGACATAATATATATGTGAGCCTCCTTTTGTCTCAATTTGAACTTGTCTGCATTCTGACTGATGTTTTTCTATCTGCATCATTTTGGAGACAGTCTCAGTTTTTCCTTCAAGCTCACTCTTCCTCTTGTGGTTCTCCTCACCCCATGATTAGCATCATCTGCAATAATTTACAGCCTAGGCCTCCTAATGCTTGTGTCAGATTTCTCTGAAAATATCAGGAGTTGGATTTAACCCCAGTGGCATCCTAAATCATCTGTAGCAGCCAGATTGAGTAGCAAACATTGTGAGGTAGCTTGATACGCCAGAACCCAGTTTTGGCATCACATACTGTAAACACTTTGAGTTTAAGCAGGTCCGGGAACATGTCTTTAATTGTTGGTAATGGGAAGTGACTACTTTAAACCCTGATTAAGGGATCAGTACATACTCTTGATTTGCCATTCTTTTTTTGCACTACAATCATTCCGCTGATCCGAACTGTGCTGTGTGTGACTGGTGTGATGATTCCTCTCTGTGGGAGCCTCTACAGTTCCTCCTTCAGCAGTTTCATCATGGCAGCTGTGTCACACCTTTTTAGCTGCTGTACAGGCTTTACAGCATTGTTAATGTCTGTCTTGCATTCTACTTGAATCCATCATTCAACATTCATCACTGGTGAACACACCAGCCTTCTATGCGTTTTCCCCATCAAACATTGTCCATTTATGGGCTTGTCTGTTGTCTATTGCCAGAATGTTTTAATATTGCACTTTTAAGTTTCATAGTCTCATTCACACAATACCTTCCTTGTACACAACTTGGAACTCTAACTGGTAAAATATGTATTTTGGTTTCTGTTCATTTCCCCAGTGGCTTTAGTTTGCTTTTATTGCATATTATTATTATTATTAATATATATTATTATATTTGTGTCAGGGTTGAGCAAAGTAGTTGGAATGGTGCTGCAGGTAACACCACAGTCAATTTGGAATTTCACATTATTACTCAGGAGAATTCCCTCAAAGAGCTGAGTATCACTCACATTTTTACTGTCCACTTCATATGCTCCAAGTCAGAATCAGAATCCGAATACTTTATCAATCCCAGGGGGAAATTGCTTTTCCATCACTGCTTTTATAACACAGAAAATTTCTTTATAATCATTACTCTCACAATCTGCTTCATCGTGTGCAGATTTCTTTCTCTACTGTATATTTAGCTGCAAAGTGTTTGTCTTTGCCACATTTTTTACACTTCTTACTGTATGCTGGTCATTTATATTTGTTTTTGTCTTTTTGTATTTGATTTCCCTTAGTATCTGGATTCCATTGTGCTGCTGGTCAGTCTCTGGTTCACTGTGCCTATGCATGCACCTCTTCCACCATCTGTTCAGAGAGGGTTTTGTTGTTCTCACGAGAGAGCTCTGCCCATTAAGACTGTATACAGGTGTCAGATGTTATTTTTTTCTCATGCAATAGTTTCTTCCTCATGACGACATTGTTAATATAACTGAATTTAATAAACTAACACATATATCATGCTTTTCTAATATTGCTGACCACCAAAAGCACTTTTAACTAAGCCACATTTAATCCTTTGTATAGTGCTTTAGTGTGTACACTTTATCTATCTCACATTCACAGCAATTTTAGAATCACCAGTTAACCTACCATGCATGTCTTTGGACTGTGGGGGGAAACCCACACAGAGAGATCATGTAATCTTCACACAGAAAAGCCCCAACCATGGTTTGAACCAGGGACTTTCTTGCTGCTGTGGGGTGACAGTGCTAATCACTGCACCACCAAAGACCACACATAGTCAAATCACAAAGTGAGTGAGTCTCTCAAAGTCTCAGAATTGTTCATTTGGCAAACATTTTCAGTTCCATGACATAACTGTCAACAGCTTCACTTGCATCTCAATTCTTCATATAGAAATAATAATTTTCTACTGTCTCATTAACAGTTCATTATTTTTCCTGCTCTTAAGTGTCATTTGTTTGTACAGTGGTTAGTTTCTTAAAGATCCAACTTGTCTTGATCACCATTCTTGAAAAAAAAGAAGTTCCCATTCATACCTGATTGTTATCCCATTTCTGGAAAACACCTGACTTAAATTTCCTTTTTAAATTTAATACTAATCCAAGAGGTTCACATACTTTTCTTATACAGGGTCATTGCTTATAAAGAATGACTGTATGTATTTTTTATGTACTTTAATTATTTCCCTTTATCTACTTTTAGGACTAGAAAAATTCCAACGTGTTCACTAACTTTCTCCTGCAACTGTTAGTTTTTGCATTTCATTCACAGTTACTGAACCTTTTGATCATATCAAATTTTTCATCTTTACTTTTTTCTCTTATTTCTTCTTAATTTCTCCTTTTGATTTTACCCTGCTTTTTTCTCCTTCCAGTTTAGCTGTGTCTTAAAATACTAAAACTCTTTATTTTGCATTGGTAGTTAAAGAAGTGTTTTTTCATAACTAACCGCTCAAAATCTGGGCTTTTATTCATTATGTATATTTTTTGCAGCACCCCACTGTTCTGTGTCACTGGGACAAAACTGTTTCCACCTGTAGGTGGAGCCCTGCTGCCTGCGCCAACTCATTTCTTACTTTTATGTAGCTGGTTGTCTCACTTTTTTTGGAGTTCTTCTCTTGTGTCTGCCTCATGTAATTACGCTACTTATTTCTTCTGTGTTTTTTCCTGCCCATGTTTTCTGTTATTTTTCCGCAATGACTGAAATGTTGTTGGTGTCAGAATAAACAGAGTATTCTTTTAAAGGAAGAATGCAAGATACTCATAAATGGCTTTGAAGCACAACACTTCTTCAAGAACATATCCGACAGCCATTAAAGTTACATGTTTGAAAATACAGTACATTTGTAAATGAAGTCCAGCTGTGAAGAAAGTATTCAGATATTTAACCTAAGTACACATACTGCAATAACACTATATGGAAAAATATACTCTTCTACAAGTAAAAGTTCTGCATTTAATTAAGCAGAACTATCACAGTATATTTGAAAGTTCTTTATATTTATATCTTTATATTCAACCTCAAAAAGGGAGACAGTTTACTATTTCATAAAAATATCATAAATTCTATGACAGCAGCATGTCTTAAAATTGTTGGGACATGGCCATGTTTCTTCTTCTTTAAACTTCAATCTGTAAATGTCTGCAAAGGGAGGAGACCAGCTGCTGGCCCTTTAGGAGAGGAATGTTGTCCTATTATTGTCTGATATGGGATTACAGTTGCTCAACAGCAGTTGGGCAATATCATAGATTTCACTGCACTACATTTAATCTTCTAATAGTTGTTACTAGTTAAAAGATTAACATTTTACATTACAAACTTATAAAAGGTGATAAATAATGGGTAGTACAGTGGTGCAGTGGTTAGCACTGTCACTTAACAGTAAGGAGCCCCTGAGTTTGAATCGACCAGCTAGCTAGGGGCTTTCTATGAGGAGTTTGCATGTTCTCCCTGTACCTGTGTGTTCTCTACATTTACTCCAGCTTCTTCCCATAGAACAGAGACATACATGTTCAGTTAATTAGTGATTCTATATTGACTGCAGGTGTAAATGCTTTTTCTGTATCTCTGTGAAACAAAACAAGGAACAAAACCAGAGAAAATTAAGGGAAGAAAAATTATATAAGCAAGGTTTTTTCACATTTACTGCTCACTAGGTGAACATTTGGAGATTCCCCAACTCTTTCCTGAAAACTACTGGACTAAAGAAGCAGAGCCGACATTGTCAAGTGACAAGTTTGAACACAATAATCTGGGGGGTTTCTTTATTTTTTCTGCACTTAAGAACAATAATAAATTATCAAACTACAAATTAACACAGATGGAATTATGTGATAAAAACTGTCACCAAAAAATTAAGTAATTTCAGATTCCTCAAAATGGTGATAGTGATACTACACAGTGCCACACAGAATTTTAAAACCAGAGTACGATGTGGTAAGTCTTATTAGTCAAGTTAATTATTAAAATTGTTGATAATAATGCATTCAAACCTTTGTTTTGAGTATTTATATAACAGTGAGCTGTTTTTTCACACATTTCTTACCATTGCAGCTCCTCATAACTTCTGTTTCCCTTGTGTTTAAAAATAAAGTCACTCAATAGTCATTCAGTATAATTTTACTATGCGCAGTACTGTGCAAGGAATTGCTGATAAGCCCCGCCCCCAAGAACAGTATTTCCAGGAATCCCCCTTTCTGATAGGTCAAGGGATTCCTGGGAAAACTGGACCCCAGGAGAGAGGAGAAGAAAACAAGTTTGTATGTGAGTTTTAAAAATGTGTTCTCAATTTGTTTCCAATTCAGTGTGTCCTCTAAACCAGCATTCTTATGACTCTTATGACTTGAATAAATGTTAAACTCCATTTAATTGTCTCCTTTAAAATCCACGACTTGCCTCCCAGTGTCTGCAGTGGCCACTTCTCACAGGATTCAGGATTTCTTTCCTATTCATTCTCCTTGTTATTAGCCCTGGGGAGCTACTGTTGGATACTGTTTCCTGGCTGTGGACATGTTCAAATTGGTATTTGTGTCCTCCGTCCCGAGCTACAGTGCTTCATCTCAGACTACCAACTGACCAGAGATGCAGCACTGCACCATGGGCCGCAGGGATAGACAAGGAGGTAAACTGGAGAAAAACAGAAAGAGAACAAAGTTAGTCAGTTTAGATAATAAGAAAGAATTCTATTCTGACATCAAGTTATTAAAAACTCAATAAACCATCTCCAATGATTAAAATAAAATTTACATGAAGTCCTCGAGTGCAGTTAGTGTGAGTGAGAGGAAGCGCAATAGAGAGATTGATGACGGATTGCAGAGTGCAAGCATTTTTTGCTAGAAGGAGTAAACAGGAAATGACTTGAACCCCCAGTAGACCTGTGTAATCCTAACTTCCTGTCCTGTCGCAGCTGTGCCGCCTCACGACCTACATGCATTCACTCAAAACATGCATTACCTGACTTTCCAAAATTATGTGCATGTGAGAGGGATACAAATGGCACACAATCTATTCAATTAAGTACATTTCAGCAGACATTGCTGACATCCTACATGAGCATGAACAGGAAAACTCACACAGTGTAGCTCATGAACAGAGCATGCATGACTTTTGTGACCAGTGACTCTCCACTTCTTCCTTATTAAGTTTGGAGTAAACTATCACGGCACATTCACTCACACACACTCTGCATCTTTTCTGGAGTATATCCACTATGTCCATGTTTATAGATTATCCTGCACTTGACATAGACCTAGGACAATCTTTGCATTTAGGACCAGCTCCACATAATGTCATGGTTTGTCTTGGTCAGACATTTTAAAGACCCACAGGTTGTTCATGTAATAATTACACCTTAAATAAGAGGAAGTATGCTCTTAGAGTTTAAAAAAGAAAATAAGGTGATTAATGTAAGTACCTTTAAAAGTGATCCAAGAGGCTAGAAAAGTTAATGTGGGTAAATAAACATGTGCCTAAAGCTTCATTGTAGTTGCCTACATTTACACAGGCCTTAAAGAACACATTCATTCAGAACTGGAAGAGAAAAACCTGAAGATTTTTTTTTCTAAAGAGAAGTACTTCCACAGGAAATGTTGTGGATTGTTGGGGGTACCTAGAACATTGTTTGTTGTAAGATAAGATGCAGCTGAATTTGTAAAGTTTAATGTTTCATTGTTGTGAGCAGCACAAACTAAGTTTTATTCAGCTTCATTCTAAGGGAACACAAACTTTAATGATTGACTCCCTGACTAGACAGAAACCTTGATAAGTGTATGAGAAAATAGATATTTTCATATATAGATTTAACTGAACTACATTACCAACAAACTAAGCACAACAAATGCTGCTTTGATTTGTTCAATATCCTTTTCAGCTCCATGGTACAAAGAATTTCAAACAACTCAACAAAGTATAACTATGCAAAAGGAAAAGATGAAATTGGATGTAATCTTACTCTTGGTATTGTGTATTGAATTTGCTATTCCAGCACCACTGTAACCTTTCAGATAAAGTATTTTCATGTTACAGACACGGATGCCTTAAGGACTCATGATGAGTGGGTATTTTCTAGTTCTGGTTAACAACCTCTAAAAATCTTGCCTTTGCTGACCTCCAGTGGTTTAACTTCTCAGCTTGCCGGACCTGAGGACATCACTGTGTGGTTGCTGGTTCAACACAGCACACCTCAGGCAGAGGTCTGAAAACATTTACTTAGAGATTCATCTGCAAAGGACAGGAACACAAATTTTTTTCAACTTAATGTTAATCACATGTGGCTATTGTCGCAGAAAAATGGTGGAATGTGCTGTCAAAGAATGCTGTTCATTCAGTTTTTAGACACTGATAATCTCTTACAAAGAGCATTGAAGCTGCTTGTGATGGACCAAAACATTAATGCAATTTCCATTTGTTTGTTGGTTATTTAAAAAAGACCCAAAACTACATTATCTAGACTAATTGTAAGAAAGAATTATAATAAGACTCAGTTAAAGCTGATATCTCACCATAATTTTTCTGAAACAATTGCTTAAAAGAAAAGCTGCACTGAAAACTGGCCTCCATTATTGCATCTCAACTCTAACCCCTAATAAAATAACCTGGAATTTCATGTCTTCTGAATACTAGCTCTAACACAAACCAATTGCTTTCTATGTCATTGGGTTGTTGAGCCATCAAAGAAAGAGAAAAACAGTGGGAGAAAGAGAGGCCGGGTGTTTTCCAGGAATGTTCTGACTGTACTCAGCTGGAAACTCCCAGTCTGACCATATAAGGCCTGGCCCAGTCTTTTCTTTTGAGGATCATGGAAAATGGGATCGCTGCTTTGGATAAACATTCTCTCTTCCAGTCTGCGATTGCTCCCACTGATAGTATGTCACCCCCACC
>VUQH01000950.1:0-18892 GCA_015106775.1 Etroplus canarensis
AGTGCTATGATCTGGGGTTGCTGCAGTTGGTCCGGTCTAGGTTCAGCAACAGTATGTGCTCAAAGAATGAGGTCAGCTGACTACCTGAATATACTGAATGACCAGGTTATTCCATCAATGGATTTTTTCTTCCCTGGCATATTCCAAGATGACAATGCCAGGAGTCATCGGGCTCAAGTTGTGAAAGAGTGGTTCAGGGAGCATGAGACATCATTTTCACATATGGATTGGCCACCACAGAGTCCAGACCTTAACCCCATTGAGAATCTTTAGGATGTGCTGGAGAAGGCTTTGCGCAGCGGTCAGACTCTACCATCATCAGTGCAAGATCTTGGTGAAAAATTAATGCAACACTGGATGGAAATAAATCTTGTGACATTGCAGAAGCTTATCGAAACAATGTCACAGCGAATTCCTTCCGTAATCAAAGCTAAAGGCGGTCCAACGAAATATTAGAGTGTGTGACCTTTTTTTTTTGGTGGTGACTTTTTTTTTTTGGCTGGGCAGTGTGTGTATATATATGTGTGTGTATGTGTATATGTGTATATATATATAAATATAGTGTGACTGTTAAAATGAAGATAAAATGATGAAAACTGTGTGGAAAAAACTTTTTTTTTAAAAAAAATGCATAATGGCTAAATAGTGTTTGGTGGTAAGCCATTGTTTCCATGCATGCGAGAATGTGTTTAGGCTCTGTGCAGTATCTTTCATAACTATAAATGGCTGCAGCCTCTATCATCAGATTACTTTGTTTTCTAATTAGTTGTTTTTTTTTTTGTTTTTTTTTTCATATTGCTGAGTACAATGTGAGCAAAGGAGAACATTAAAATACTGCATGACAAACTGGCACCAGTTGCTCCTGGGGTTCACTGCTTGAATTGGTTGGTTATGGTCAGTGTTGGTTTAGTCAATGGTTACCATAAGCCACTTACATTCCCTGTAGACTTATGCTTGGGTGAGTGTATGATTTGCTTGACATGTCTTATATAAGCACTGGTTTGGCAGATGTTTAGGCTCAAGAAGGCCTTATGAGTCATTTCACCTCAACTGGCCAAAGGTCAAATGCTGTTAAGGAAAGAAAGAGGTTGTATATTGATGCAACTGAAGGTTTGGGCATGGTACACTGTAAAGTGAACTTGCTATTCAGAGCACTGCAGACCCACATATGTATTTTTTCTACCCTGCCCCTCTTGAGGACACTGTCAAAAACATTTGGTGCTAGTAGTGTGAGCTACTCTTGCTTTTTCTCCTCTATTTCATTCCCTATTCAGGAGAAAACAGTAGTCACAATATAAAATGATTTTTTGAAGTAAAAGTGTATCCTTATCAAGCCAACTTTGTAACCAGCCAGTATTCAACTTGTGCATAATGCACAGGCTGCAAGCTGTTGGAGGACTGTACACAAGTACAACTTTGTAACATCTGGAGCACCTGAATTCCCATAATGTGTTCTCCATGAAGCTGGTCAACTATGAAACTGACACATATTTGGGACCATAAATCACTACAATGGCACAGTATTATTATTATTCATCCATATTACATGTGATAGAGATTTCTTTTTGCATGGTTTATAATTATTTCAAACTTTTTTAAAGCTGATTTTGTTCAAAAGTATACAGGTAAAACTAAATTAGATATTTGTATGCTCTCTAAATGATGGCCCATCACAGAAACTATCATTATGATGATGTGCTACTAGAAATGTTGTAGTATAAGTATGATATTGATATTCAATAACTTCCCTAAAGCTTGTAAAGTTCAATTTTTGTAAAGTGTTCCCACTGTGGCACTTCACCTGAATTCAAGGCAGATTGTAATCGGTCTGCCGTCAGAGAGGTGCTGATGATAGCAATCAGGAAAAGTGGCAAGACTGCAGATCAGTTTCAGGACCTCATCTATGGAGAAAGAAGGTAGATAATTTACACCAAAGTCAGTGAGGCCAGCAGAGGAAGTACTGAGGGGAATTGAGGACAGGAGGAATGTGTAGTTGGAAAAAAAAAGACTTGAATATTGTTAAACTTCTTGTGAATGCAAGTGACACAGCCCCTAGAATTAAGATAGTTTAGAGGCATGAGATATATACAAAGAATAATGTGCTAGGGTTAGAAGCTTTGGATTGGATTTACACAAAGAGGGATGAGGTACCAGTTGAAATAAATGCTGATAAGAAAATGAGGAACAACTAAATGCGAGAAGGGTCATCAGACAAGCCAGATTTGAGCCACTTACTTCCAGCACCTTGAACTTCACTCAATTTGCAAGTTTCAGACAGCAAAGAGTCAGGTGGATTGACAGGGAAGTATAGAAGAAAGTGAAAGAAAGTGAGATAAGAAGGTCAAATGAGGTGGTAGGGCAGATATGGATTTAGTGTAGTCAGTTTACAAAAAGAGTGCCAAGTTAAAGAAGTGAGAAGAAGATGGACAAGAGGTAAGAGGGATGGAAAGATGCTCCTGGCTGTTTTGCCAGGTGGTGATAGTTGTTGATGTATATTGAACCTAAGCATCTTCCAAGCTAAACTGAGTAAACCAAATGTTGTTACACTGTGAGAGAGTCTGACAGAGAGGTTTAGAGGGAAAATAAAACTTGATACACCATCTTAATAGAAATCTACTGTTTATCAACCACCCATTTAACACTGCAGAAAATCCACTATCTATAGCACTGCAGAAGAGGGTGAGGGTGGAGGTGGGTTTAGCAGTCAATTTAACGATTCATGTTATTTCCATGCTCAAGCACATCTAATTGACTCTATGAGATATGAAGAAAAATGTGAATGTGAAGAAAAATAAAGAGCAGTCATATTGTACATAAATGTGAAAATATCTTTGCTGACTTCCCAGTAACAAATGGAGTTGTTGCTTATGCATAATGTGGCTAAATAGTTTGTGGTTAAATAAAAGTCAAAAATTGCTAGAACAGTTTGATTTTATTTTGCATAGAAATTAATTTTAAAATGCCCATGAACCAAATCTGTCTTTCATCGACAGGCTTAATGTACACACCCATGGCGTATTGATTTATGGCATTTGTATTATACATACTGAACATTTGTTTCAGTTAGTTTTTCACTGTGAGCTGTTGCAGATGTATGGGACTTGTATCAAAGCAGTACTGTGATTCTACTCAACCAATGACAGCACTAACTTGAGCTCAGCTGTCACTTACAGTGATGAAAGCCTGCCACCCAATATCCTTCCTGTTAAGAATTATGTTTCAAGGACACCATTCAATTCTGTTGCATAAATACTAAATGAATGACTATAACCTTTGAATAATTGGAGGTAACCTTAAACAAATTAAAGTTCTTTTAAAATGAAAATCTGCCTACCACTAGGTTGATAAAACACCTTATGTTGTGATTATCCAAAAAACCTTTTTATGTTTAAATTTGTTTTTTTTTTCCCCCTCTGCTGTTTTTGTGTTTATAATGCAAAACCAACACTGTGATCATCAATATTTCCTTTTTGCTCTAATTGCTAGATTGTCCATTTTCTTTGTCTGCAAAAATATGTTATATTTAGAGCTTTTGCTACCTCAGTCTCACATCCCTCAAAAAGTCACTTTCACCTTCTAGAATAAAAATGTCTCTCTGCTTTTGATTAACATTTACTATTGCATCCATGCTGATATGGTGTGTTATCCCTTAGTAATTACTTCATTAGAGTTTATTAATACTACCTTTTAATATATATCGTGAGGTTTAAAAACAATTCCTATAATTTTCGATTGTACACATAGCCATTTTCACACATGCACTGCAGCCCTGATTTTTCTTTAGATGCAAGTGAGCAAGCAAATGTCTGTCTCATTTGAATCAGACATCAAAAGGTCTTTAACATACTAGTTTGTAAGTACAAAGTCCATGTGATTGCCAATTGTGCCTATGTGAGAATAGGCCCTTGGGTATTTTGCATCCTACAAGCTAAAGCTACCCAGGCAGTGGAGTAATTCCAGTCCCAATTCCTATTGTGTACTACATGCAAGGAAAGGTCAGCTGTGAGCAATGCTCTAACTTTATTGTCCATATGTGAAAACAGTTACAGTCTTACTTTATTTGTCATAAGGAGTGTTTCACAGCATATGAAAAGAAAAAAAGCTGTTGATTTAATTTGAAGATATGTTCTTTCTTGTCCTGAGGTTAGTACTTTAATGTTTTATCACATAGCTGATATAACAAAGCGGAGGTATTCAGAATTCAGCTGGGCATTTAATAGTCACAGAATGTTATAAAGTTGCATCATGGGATACATATGATCAAATGTTTATGGAGCTTGGCCCATATTATTGCTGAAGTGTCAAGCTATTTTACCTGTTTGTCTTCAATATTGACCGCTTTTATTTAATCTGTTTTCCATTCCCCAGCTTTATGAAGGAGGCAAACAAGTATTTTTTCCTGCATTGCTCTTATATAAGAAATTAATATATGGTCATATTTATATAGGCTAGCTGGAAGGTCAAAGATATGATTGTTCAACTGGACAAACAAGAGCTTATGCATCCTTGAATAGGAGCCTATCCCTGCAGCAAGAGCATAAATTTGAAATCTGACTTCCTCTGTGGGAATCAATAATAATTACACCGCTATTTTGCAAGTGACATGTTTGATTGGTGATGGTAACTCAACCCTCACAGCTATAATATTTTGTAAAGACAGAAATTTTTCAGATAACATTGTTTTTTAATTGTATTATGCTGCTGGGCCTGCATACCTCACATAACTGTAGGTTCACTCCGTAGGGAAAAGATTACTGAAATCTAATGGGAAAATCACATATCCTTTGGCACACAGTGTAATTGCAGGAAGTTACATGCTTTCAAATGTGAAAGGTTAGGAGTAACAAAAAAGGCAATTAGCTTTCTTCAGCCATTTTACAAAAATTCCCGTGAGACATGGTAAACAAACAAAAGGCCAACCATTTCCCCCCCACCAAGCTCAGCGCATGCATATTTAAGGCTTAAGTGGAAAATAACCGCTGCATTGAGCTTAGATTTTCAGAAGACCCCCAAATTGTACATTTTGTATTTGTTACTCTCCGTGGTGAAATGCTTTCTTATTGTCAACCCCAAAAAGAATCCATAAAAGGTCCCTTTAGTGGGATTAGTAAAAAATTTAGAAATCTCCTTGCCTGCTGCTTCTCTTGTTTGCCACTCTCAGTCTTTACAATGATACACTGGCAGGTTGCAGCAGGTTTAAAGTTACTTTATCACCTTCCATTAGCAGCAATGTCCTGCATTACAGCCATGTCAGTGACAGATCGATAAGATGCAGGGGAGTTTGAAATGGCCATGGAAAGCTCCTTGATTCTCTCTATAAAATTTGTGTGACAAGGAGATGTTTAGACTGTCCACTGAAAACCACTTAATGAGGTAGCAAAATGTTGCCTCAGTACATCATCTGTTAACAGTTCTGCTCAAAATAAATGCTAACTTTTAAAAAATAAACAGAGTATCATGCTATTAGCTATAGTAAATACGATTTTAGCTTTTCTGGGGGATAGTAAGATGTGAATTATACATTATATTATATTATAAATGATTTCCACAATTATCTGTGTGCCTTTTAAGTTTGTTTCTTTATTTCTTTTCCTGCTCTTTCCGATGTTTTCTTTACATATATAACGCCAGCATTGCGCTCCATTACTGGATTCTAATCACAATGCCAGCCTGGTCTCATTCATTTCTGATATTGACAGTGCATTAAAGCTGCAAGCAAAATCCGATTTTTATGTATTGAGATTGTCAGTTAATGTATCCTGGCATGACTCTGGAAAAAACTCATATTGAATGGAACCATGGGGTAACCACAGCCTTGTGAAAACATTTCCACTCAGCCAAATTATCCTCATCCTGCCTGGTTTCCTGCTTTAAAGTCTGGGATTGAGGTTAGGCTCAGCAAAGTCTGACCCAGGTCAAATCTGTTCAAAATTCAGTATTCGTTTGCTTAAGCAAGGCATATCAGAGCACTGCTTTTCTCCCCCTCTCGTCAGAACCAGGGGCACAGTAGGGGTTGCCGTTTCATTGAATTTAGGACAGGAATGAAGATGCTTATCTTAATCTGCTCTGAGGAAATAATAAAGTAGAGCAGAGTTTGACTGCCTTGAAAATTGACCCAAAAATCTATAGCTCCAGAGTCACATTTGTGACAAGATCCCTTTGTAATACAGCCACACATCATTGCAACAATGGGATATCAACCTTTTTCCCTTTGACTAGTTAAGCATGTGATTGTGTGGACAAAAGCACTAAAGTTATGCTAGAAGGTGATCTTAAAACCTAGAAGCTCTTCCTCACATACAGTAGAAAATATTCTTCTCGGGTATCCCAATAACATAAAGTCCTTGCCAGGGTTCATCTTCAATTGTTATGTAATCTGGCAGGAGCATACCTCCTGGAACCCACTCATCCTTGTCCTATAGCCTGGCTTTTTCAGCCTTTGCCCAGGAAAAGACACTGCTGTTAATGTACCATGTAGTGCTGCTGGAAGTGCTGTGTTCAGGTGGAAGAGTTCCTGTATGTGTCATCTAGGAAATGTGATAAGTTTCACTAAGGCATCCTATTACTCTGTTTATATAGGAGTACTGTATAATCTGACTGCTGTCAAATTAGATGTCCTCCGTATAACAACTGTTTGGATTTTATAACACAGCTCATCTTATGAACTGTCTCTCATTAGGTTTCCGTGACCCAGTTTCTGTTGCTAGGTTGTCAAAATGACAAAAATTGTCAGCTTGTAGACCTTCTCTCTGGCCACCATAACACTTGTAGACTATCTAGTGGAAAAAGATGGTCCTCTTTGCACTCTCTAACCTGTCATTTATACAAGAGGTGAATTTTGTACATTTACACTGTTCACACTGTCATCTACATTCCATAATGTATTTGCAATGCCGCCTCTGCAGTCAGCAAAACCGTCCACCTCATTACTCCTGTGTTGGCTGAGCACAAGAGGAAAACAACATGAGGATGTACTCATGAAAACTCAGATCAGTAGTTATTTCACAGTGAAAAATTCTATGGTTTCTTCCAGTGTTTCATAAATGCTGAATATCTGAAAATTCTAAGAAACAAGTTGATCTTGAGTTGTTCTTGTCTCTCTGTGCTCTTCTTTTTTTTGTTCATTTTCCCAACTGGTAGAGCCAGACAGCTGCCCCTCCCTGAGCCTGGTTCTACCAGAGGTCTTTTCCTGTTAGAGTTCTTCCTTCCCACCCTTGCCAAATACTTGCTAGCAGGGGATTGTCTGATTGTTAGGGTTCTCTTGCTAATATTGTAGGCCCTTTACCTTGAAGTATAAAATGAGTTTAGTTGTGAATTGATAAAAAACCTATATGTGTATTAAAATACCCTTCCTTATGTCACAGTACATCAACACAGCATAATTAGTAAGTCCTCTGTTTGTGTCCATTCTCGCTCTGCTTAATTATGTTCTAATCATGCTTTGAAAAAAATTCTGCATGTACTCTCAAAAATGCAACTGAAATTTATCGGATTTATAAAGGCTCCCACTTATTGAAACAAGGTATTGAATATTCCAGACACTAGGTTTAAACAAAGAAACATATTCACTGCTTTCCTATATATGCATATCCTAGCAAGTGATTATATATTTTTACAGAGAAGGTTGTTCTAGCAGTGATTTATTATGTTGCCTCTCACTACAAAATCAAAGCCAGAAAAATATGACTGGGACATTCATACATGATGAATATTTTAACTGAATCCAAATGGAATATAGAAATGAAATTAGTTTTTAGAAGGCGACCATATTCAGATGGAATTACTTTTCATTATTGTCTGGACTAGACCACAACACAGCACAAGGCAGAACAGCCGAGAATTTAATAAACTATTGTACAAAGAGGCATCTGCACCATCCTTAATAATTACAATACGACCAAATAAGTTTCTTTATAATTACCTCTAAGATATAACAAGGAGACAGAGAGAAAAATGAGCTTTTAGCCATTTGATTGCATCAAAAGTGACAGTATTTGGTCAAAAACAATAACAAAGAAAAGAAACTAGCTTTTTTGTAATGATTGTAAACTATTCAGGATATTCTTTTGCTTTTAATTCAGGCGCACAGTTTACATTAAATATCACAACCCAAATAATGAGCATGACTAAGATCAGCTAGAATAGGAAATGCATAACATAACATCAGGCATACTTGTCTCCTGTCATCTTTCATTCCTTTGACCCAGGCTTACGCACGCTGGTAAGATTAAAGAATATTTTTTTCTTGGAATGGTATGAAGGACAGAAACAGTGCAGTGTTAATTCTTCTCAGTAGTTATGTAATGTTAACAGAAATGAATATCCAGAAACTTTCAAATTTCAGCAAAAATAACAAGTATGGATGAGAAAGACCACACATCTCAGCAGTGGTGCCCTGCAGCCCTTTATACTGTATTAGACCAAGAAACGTTCTGTAGAGTTCAGAAGGTTTCAATGTCAAATGTTCCATGAGAGCTTTTTTGTGATTGTACTGAAGTAATGGCAAGGGTTGCAGTTTTTGAGAAAAATAAATTCTCACTTGAATAAAATAATGATATGGAATCATGGTCAAAAGATCAGGAACAGAAAAATTACAAGTGTTAGTAGATTAATATTTAAGTACAGCAGAAAACCTTTAATTAAATGCTGCACTAATGAAGACACAATAGATGTTTTGTTTTTTTTTTAAGGTACACATGCCTCTTTCTATTTAAGTGATGTGCAGTCATTATTTTGATGGCTTGCTATACACCATCACTGTGCAATCATAGAACCTTTACATGAAGGAGAGTAGAAAATGGGGGAGGAAAGCAATAGAAATAGCTCATGTAAATCAGTAAACACTTGACTAAAGAAACCCAGTGATTTATTCAGGGAATCAGAATACTTTTACCCAGGGTGTTTCTTTTCTTCTTGTCCTTGTCTTTGTAGAACTCTCTTTTTTGTATGACTTAAGACACTTAGGCATCCTACACTAATATTGCTTTAAACACCCATTTTTTGTACACATTGCAGTTTTTTAAAGAAAAAAGTATTTAAAAAATAAATAAAATCACCAATGTTGTAAACACAGGGGTTTTTAAATGATGTTCTTAGTTCAGCCTGTCTGAGTTTTTGTTTTTTAAGGTGCCCCACCTTCTGTGAGTGGGCAGTAGGCACTCGATATTTTATAATAGATTACCTGAATATCTGAGAAGATGCAGTGGAAATGATGATCATTTTGGCTATAAAATGCTCTCCAGAATTGAAATCCTCATGTTGATTGGCAAATTTTGGGGCAAGAAAATTGCAAAAAGGCTGATTTTAGCTTTATTGATTATTTCAGGTTTTCTTTTTTCTCTTTTTTTTTAATGGATAAATGGATGGATTTTAGATAGTGTGTTAATGGATGCCAATAGAAAAATGCAGACCTAGTTCTAGGATGATTCAGCCTATGTGTCTGATTGTGATATAAGAGTAATATTAAAGCAATAATATAAGACTCCTCTCTTGTAAAAAAAATGGACACCTGAAAGCAAATGGACAAACTATAGCTTGTGTCTTCTCCTGCAGCTATTTATTTAAAATCCATCTAGAGTCGTTCTTTATATCTCTAATGAAACATCTGTTTTATATAAAGCTTTGTTGCAATAGGGCAGCCTACCTTACCACAAAATGAAAATCGTTATGATTCATCACCATCATCATATGCACAATGTCAAGCAATGAAATAGGCAAACATTAATTTTATCATTTCATTTCTCTTTTCATTTGATGTTGACATAAATAAGCTGCACAGTAGTGAGGCAGTGATAAAAGTTTGTGTTTTTATGAACATGCACACTGAATCCTTGTATGCAGAGCTTACAGGGAATATTGCCAAACCAAGCAGATACACAGCCAACAATGCTAAGAGGTGGCTTAAAATTCACCCGCCTACCCACCCCTCCCTCTTTCAGCTGACTGCAGCCTGGCATTTTGCACTGAAATGTAAAGCTCCTCACTCATTTGTATCAGTCTGGAAAGGTATCAGCACAGAAACAAATGATTCCACCCAACAAATCAAAGGGATTTTTTTTCTGCTGAATTTGCATGGAGCTTCATGCTGTCGCTTCAACCTTCTGATAGCAGTTTGGGCACAAATTAATGACACCAGTGAGGCCCCTCCAGACACCACAGAGGTTCAGTGACTCGTCTTTAAACATTCATGTATTTCCGAAACAATTTTCTCTGTCTAAGCTGAGGACGTTAGCAGCAGCGTAAATTATTCATTAGCAGGTTGTCTGCCAGTAAAAGGGAGGTTGTGAAAAAGGAAGAGATCAGTCATGATGGGCATGGGCACACCCGCACACAGTAATAAACAAGCACAAAGTAACTTATATGCATGCAATCCAGGCCAAGTAGAACCACATTCACATTAAAGTCAAAACACTGAGCTCCAACATAAATTGTCTGGTGTTATTTCCTGGCCAGAAATGACATGTAGACATTAATGAATTATAAATCAACCAGTCAGTCATGTATAATTATTCGTTTTTCTTGCCTGTGCTATTAATAAATAATTTGTCTTATGGAGTTTGACATAATTATCTTTCCTATGTTGATATTATTTAG
This sequence comes from Etroplus canarensis, assembly GCA_015106775.1. Classification (NCBI taxonomy): domain Eukaryota; kingdom Metazoa; phylum Chordata; class Actinopteri; order Cichliformes; family Cichlidae; genus Etroplus; species Etroplus canarensis. The sequence goes on from VUQH01000950.1 coordinate 10,594, forward strand.
TGGTATTGATATTATCTGTCTTGATGCATCCTCAATCATCCAGGTAAGTAAAACTTCCAAAGTTGATTCTGTTCATCTGGACGTCCAGATGAACAGAATCAACTTTGGAAGTATTGATATTATCTGAATATCTGGGTTTAAAAGATAAGCCTGGTGTTATTTTAAATGTTTGCTTTTGTCAGCAAATCAAACTATAACAGTCTAACCTTGCCATATGTTCATACTGATTACATAAGTCTTTAAAAAAAAAAAATCAAAAATACATGGTATGGTTTTCAAAAGAACCTCTTTGATGGACTTGTGATCTCTCTTGGGTGTACTTCACCTCTGACCTACTGTCAGCTGGGATAGGTTCCAGCTCCCTACAACTCTAGTTGGATAAGTGGTTAAGAAAATGCATGGATGGATGTTTTCACATCCTAGGACGTAATATCCTAAAACAGCCGAGCACTGTAATTTTTACCTCTCATTACTTTAAGAGGAGTAGACAGTGTTTTTGTTTGGAACTGTTGTTTAATGCACATTTAGTCACCTGTAACTAGAGTTATCCCGCCGAATGGCTCTTTGGAGTTGGTATCACTCAAATAGACCATAGTTAGTAGAAGCCATCCTCCCCAGCAGCAGGAAAGTATTTTTTTTTAAATTTGTTTGTTTATTTTAAACAGTGTTTAATTGTTTTGTTTTTAGAAGTTGGAACTTGTTCAGAGTTGTTTTCTGGTATTTTTTAACGTAAGAAAATACTGAATATCGCAGAAACCAATTCACACATTTAAATATTAACAGGCTACTAAAATCCGCGGTTGTAAATGTACGTACAGTTATATGGAAGATACTTTGTTTCAAATACAGAGTAGTTTCTGGTTATACTAATGACTGTGTTCTAATAGCCTATGTACATACAATAATGTTTTCTAAAAGGACAGTACTGTTTAACTTAATTAACTTCATGTATCAACTTTAGCTTAAAGCACAGGTTAACAACCTTTACTATCAGCAGAGCCATATTTTTAATCTGTCCTGTGTGGCAGCTTTAGCAAGCAGAGTCATAATCTGAATGCCCTGTTGTGCCAAACACATTTAATTTGTCAAGAGGAGCTCAAGAAACTCTCTATAGATTCCTCTTGTTGTTACATTTCTTTTTTATTTTATTGGTTTTTATTGCCCAAATTAGTATAAATTAATGCCAGAGCTGACAGGTAGGGGAAAGAAAAGAGAAAGAAGAGAAGCAGAGAGCACATCAGATCACCAACTGCTGCATCTATAACAAAACATAGTCAAAAAGCAAACAGCACCTGAAACAGAAAAAAACAGACACATGATACACAAACATAAAATCTGTGTTATATGCATTTGTCACAAAATGCACTTAATATTGAGGGTGATACCCTGCTCCCATGCTCCCCGAGAGCAAGAGACAGACAGCGACAGGCCGAGCTATATTTTGAGATACGTTCTTGGAACAAAATAAAGTTTCTATCTTGAATAATCTGTTCTAGATATTCTATCCCTTTCTTATCCCATAATGGAAAATTGAATGTTTTCTTTGCCTGACAAATATCTGGATTGTTCCAAATGGGTGTCGGCTTACATAGAATAAGTGACAGCTTGGTTATTTTTGAAAATTCCCAGAGAGGTGCTTATGTTAAGGCTTTTAAAGCAGTTGTAATGTTTAATGCTAGAGCTAATGAAAGGCAAATCAGGATTTTTTATTTTCCACAGAGTGCTTGCTCTAAATCCAACCATGGTTTGTCTAACAAGCTTGGTTTAATCCATTTTGAGATATACTGCAATCTATTAGCCAAGGAATAGTGGTAAAAATTTGGTAGTTCTAGACCACCATTACCCTTTGCTTTTTGTAAGGTTTTAAACTTATTCATGATGGTTTGTTCTTCCATTGAAACTTCAAAATGTTTGAGTCTAGCAACTTAAACCAGGCAATAGAGGGTTTATTAGGGATTTTTTTAAAAATCGGATTCAGGTCACTTCCATATGTTTCTAATTCTGAGATTCTGAGGTGACAAAAAACAGTCCTACATATTTGTTTAATGTGAACATTAAAGGACATATCCAAGATGACTCCAAGATTCCTCATACTGTCACTGGAGGCCAAAATAATACTGTCCAAAGTAAGCATCGCTAAAGGTTTTACTGATTTCCATATCAATCAAAACGTGATGACTGTTTAAAAAGCTTCTTGAAGTTATACATTTTTTCATGCCACTTTTCAGTAGTGCAGTGCTGCTATTTTTGAGTTTACATGTGAACTAGAATGATTAGGGTTTGTCTAAAAATTATTAAGAATTACAACATTATTCTGACCAATTGCCACCAATACATGAGCCAATTACTCTTACTGGCTGTTCACTGACACTTTTGGCCATGTGCCCTGCATAGTGAGGTGACTGAGGGGATGCATCCATAGTGCAGGCTGGCAAAAGAGGATGTGTTAGGGTGCTGATAAGAATTACTTGGGACACCCACTGCACATTGAGTTGATGGAGTGGGTATTTGTGTCACCTCCAGGACAAGAGGATATTTTGCAGCCTGGCTTAGATTCTTACAACAAGACAAAATTGTAAACCAGTGCTTCAAAATGCAGACATTACACCATCACTCTGTTGAAACAAAACAAACTTTGACCTGGAGATGTCAAGATTCAGGATGGACCCAGGCACAGACCACAACTCAGGTAGCCATTAACCAGGTTTGTTTAAAAGATAGGAGTTCTTGTAGTGAATGTCTAAAAGTTACTGGGCGCTGAGAGTGAGCAGGCAAGACTCAGTCCAGAGTGTTTGTTTCAGAGGGATCCGGCAGGCAGGTGGTCACAGGTGTAAGGGGATCGTGGTCCAGTACTTCCGAGGATGGCTTTAGAGGTGGCTTGGCACACAAAATGGAGATTTCTGCCAGAAACACAAGAGGACAACATGAGCTTAAGAAGCAGAAAAGGCATGAAGTAATTCTAAAGACCTGAGGTTTACCACTAAAGGTAGGTTAGCAAACTGGTGGAAGTGTTGGAGAAGAACTGGGTCTTAAATGTAGCCAGCCACAGGTGGAGATGATGAGCCTCTAGGAAGGACCAATCCAAGTAGGAACCAGAATGCCAGAGGCTAAGGGGAGGGGCAGCAGCCCAGACTACGACAGGAGACCTAGAACAAATATTTAGCTGAAAAGCCATGCAATCCCCCGACACTCTCCACTGGCTCTGTACTTAATTAAGTTTTCGCTTATCTCATTAATTTCCCTTTACGTCCCCAACCTATGTGGAAGGGAGTCCTAATTGTAGTTAGAAGCTTTTATTTTAATTTCTTTCTTCATGTTGTCTGTCAAAAACGTCCAGAGGAGTCTAACTTGTATTTAAATGTTTGTTTGTTTTTTTTCACTGAAGCAGTATAGCTCGCTGTGCTCAATTTGTGTTTCCATCTCATTTTCAAACAATTTTTTCCAGCACGTATTTCACAAATCATTTCCTAGGAAGGCGTTTTTTTTCTTCACAGGTCTATCAAGGCCAGAATGCTGTACGCTTGACTTTGTCAGGTGCATGGGAAATCAATTTGGTAGGTGTTAAATATGCAGCGCTGAATTTACATAATTATTTCATTGGCTATCACCTGTGCTGTGTCTCTGAATAGAGATACATGATGGGGATTATAGAGTTGCTATGGTAACGTCACACATCAGTTCTAATTATCAAGCCATGGATTTTTCAAGATGGGATACTGCTATAGTTCGTTTCAAAAGTCTCTTCTCTATTGTCAGTGACATAATGAGTATGTGTCAAACACAAGAAAAGGTCCCTTGAGATTTTCCACTTTAGAAATCGAAAATATTAAAACTGCAGTACTAGCTCACTTAGGTAAGAGACCCTTTTTTAAGAAATTGTGTGTTTTCAGAGCCATGAGTTATGAAGTAGCTCCATTTATAATTAGTCTTTTTTATGTTCTGATTTTGGGCAGAACTGAACAACAAGCTTTATTCACCCTTTAAAGTTGAACATGTTTGCAAATTACACTGGCCAGACATGAAGCATTATCATAATTTTAGGAGCTGTGTTTGTTGAGACCTAGGAAATGTAAGTTTAACATCCACTCTTATTTTACAGTGCTGTGCAAAAGTCTCAAGCCAGCTCATTTCTTAATATTTTGCTTCCAAGGAGCCAGACTTTCTTTTAATTTCTTAAAGTGGTCTTGAGCAATAGTTCTCCAGGCTTTCCGTAGGTTTTTCAAAGTTTTTCTTAGGGCAGTTGGACATTTTTTCCATTCATTTTCAATCCTTTTCTTGTACCTGACTGTTTTCAGAGGGATATTTTCTTTTTTGTTTGTCAAGCCACTTAACAATAACTGATCAACAGTATCTAAAAGTCAAGGCCTTAAGAAATGTATAAAAAAATAAATCATTGCAATCATGTCCCATTTTCTCAGCAAAATTTAAAGAAATGAGGGTTGGTTGACGACTTTTGCAGAGTACTGTTGCTCTCTTTTGGTTTCAACCTTCTTCTTCAGCTACCAAAGAAATTACATAGTTGTTTAGTTTGGATGAAACTTCACTATCACATTATTTCTGCTGGCTTGGTGTTTGCTTCATAGTGTTGGACAAGCAGTGTACCTTAGTGCCTACTGTAGCTGGAACTGGGTTTGATGGCGCTAAAAAAAAAGTAAACATGAAGGTTGGAAGTGATTTAACCAAAACAATGACATGAAAGATGCGGAAACCCCAAAGAGCTAAGGGCAGCTGTAGTCCTTGTGGGTTTGGTACTATTACACAGATCGTCTCATAATTTCATCAACTGAATGCCTAAAAACGCAGATATATGCAGCTTTAAATTAAATCCCTCCCATGGATCAGCTCCACTATACAGTATATCACAGATCTTTTAACTCCAAGTCACTGAGGTCATCCTTCTAACAACATCACGTTTCCTTAGTACGCTTTCATTTCTGTAGCTGTATATATATGTGTTTTTATTTGACTCCTTTTATAGTTTTCTCCCAGAGTCTTGTCACATTTGTATTATTATTGTAATTTATTTGCCTTGCTTTTGATCACATTGTACATTTATGTGAGTTTTGTAATTGGGTTTTTGGAGACCTGGAATGGTGAGAAGGGCTTGTATCCCCACCTGGAATTGAACCAGGGACTTTTAGCTTGTAAGGTGAATGTGTAAACCACTTCGCTATGGGAGACACTGACTACTGTTATGCAAAAGGTCATAGTAAATACAAGCAGCATGTCATCACTCAGTTTGCGATTTAATGAAAGAATACAAACAATACCATCCCAAATATATAATGCTTAGACCGAAAATTTCTCCAAAAATTTCTCCTATTACTGAATTTTAAATAAAGTAACAAGGTCAAAGTTGTTCAGGTCTATGTATCCCCAGTTTGTTTGACTATGTATAGAAGGGTATTTTGGGTCATCTGAATTAGCTGAAAGTAAAAGTATTATTTGTTTGCATTACATTAAGCTAGGTTAACCCACGAATAATCGCCTCACTGCTTAAATGAGATTTCATCTACTTTCAGGCCCCCAATCCCCTGGCTTCAAAGCCACCATAGGGATCCTCCATTTGCATCTATTAATCTGATTATTAGCAGCTCAGAAAACTTAACATTACTAATTTGCACAAAGCTTATTTCTATTTACTGATATGTAATTTTGATCAAGCACTTTTCTATGGCTAACCTTCACATAATCTCTGATATGAATCTAATGTAATCACTGCATATTTCAAATTAACTTTCGGAATCTAGATATGGATTTCTGACATGTTATACTTGCATTATGCTCAGAGATTAATACTTTATGTCATGCGGTCTGTCAAAAAATATTTTACCCATAACAAATGTGGCACCGTAGATTTGTAAATGTGTAATGGAATATAATTAATAACATATTCTGATTCAGAATCAGAATATGGTATTAATCCAAGGGGGGAAACTTTATTTTGTTACAGATACACAGTTATAAATATAAATAAATATAAATTTAAAAGGCAGTAGATATAGATTTAAGCAGTAAGAAATATGATAAAAATTAAACAAATAAACCTGTCTATGAATTGCCATATGTGACATAAATAACTCTAAAGTAAAACTGGATACAATATATACTGTAGTATGTACAGTATGAAATGACGGCAACTTAAAATCTATATGGAGCAGTCTAACTTAGTTTTGAATAAGGTATTGGAAAACAGACTGTGATTGAATTATTAATTTGATTTAGTGAGTAATCATTAGGTGATCCTAGCCAATTAAATCCCCATTCCTTATGTAATCCTTAGAATGTCCTTTTTAGGTAGCTTTTATACAGTACATTATGGCACAATAAAAGGAAGGTACCTACTTTCATTAGACAACAAAGATCTATTTTTGTTCACTGACCAATTAGACTCTGAACCGGTCTGTCGTGGACCATGCATGCATGTTTGGGTACCTTTGGGAGTCAGATATAAGCTATCTTGCAGGCTTTCATTTTGCAGCCCTGTATTTTAATGATGTTTGGCATGTGTGCGACTTTGTTGAATTCTACCAACAGGGTGTTTAGAAATATTCATTTATTTTATGTTGCTTAAAATGTTTGTGTGGAACGCAGCATATGAAGTGCACATCACATATAGTTAACTCCAAATATTATGGCTTGTTTTATTATTATTCTGAGAACACAATAAGCTGAGAGAGAGCATCATAAGTGCATGTAGTGTTCATGCTGTGTTTGCATCACTGTAACAGTATAGTTATACATTTCAGTCTTTTCAGCTAATGCTATTTCCCTCCGTTCTCAGTTTTATGACCTCTTGGCTGGAAACACAATGATTAGAAAAATCTTTTCACATTAGACTGACTGCTGGGCCCAGTTGTACAGGTTGAAAGATGTATTGTAGGTGGGAGATGTGAATATGTAAGGTGCCTCAAAAACAATGGGAGCAAAGGCTTTATCCCCATCTGCTCTAGTTACTGTACACTGCTCAGTGGTATCGCTGGAGAACTGAGTTGGTTTTATTGCCTGTACTGTTCCCTTATACTAGTGATTAGTGCCTAAACACAGATTAAAATGGATGAAAACATGCTAACCCGCTTTCCACTCCATGTTTGCATATATAAACCATAAAATAGATTATCAATTACATAAGAATACATTGTATTTAGCAGTTCACATTAAACTGAAGGGTGAACTATATGGCGATACTCAGCTTGGCCAGTCAACCATATTTTCATTTTGAGAGCAGCAGCATATTAGCATACTGTTAATAGGTGGAAGAAGCTCTGTAGTTACATTCAAAAAAGTAAAGACAGATGGAGGATAAAGAAAAGAGGCCACAGACACACCAAGAATATGAGGCTAAAAGACTGCTGTTAGAAGGATTTTTTTCTGTTCCTGTGGCAAATATATGGACTATATACTGACATGTGATAAAGTTTTCATAGGACTCTATGCAATCATGTGAAAAGCTAAGTAAACCCAATGGTTCAGTAGCTTGTAGACCTTCAATAACTTAAAGTAATCATTTTCTATAAAACTTACCAGTCTTTCACATTGCTATGAAATCATTTTGGCCCACTCTTCTTTGCAATGTTGCCTCAATTCATTGAGGTTTGCAGGCATTCATTTATGCACAGCTTGCTTGAGGTTCTACCACAGCATTTCAATTGGGTTGAGGTCTGGACTTGACTGGACCACTGCAACACCTTGATTCATTTCTTTTTCAGCCATTCTGTTGTAAATTTGCCAGTGTGCCTGGAAATATTTTCCAGTTGCACGACCCAGTTTTAGCCAAGCTTTAGCTGTTGGACAGATGGCTACACGTTTGACTCTAGAATACTTTTGTATACAGAGGATTTCATGGTCGGCTCAATGACAGCCAAGGTGCTCTGGTCGTGTGGCTGCAAAACAAGCCGCAATCATCACCCCTCTACCACTGTGCTTGACAGTTGGTATGAAGTTTTTGTGCTTATCTTCATGCATGGTTTATGATATATATGCAATATGGCCAAACATCTCTACTTTTGCCTGTCCGAAAGACATTACTCCAGAAGTGTTGTGGCTTATTCAGATACAGCTTTGAAAACCAAAAAAGTGCTGCTATGTTCTTTTTAGAGAGAAGAGGCTTCCCCTGCCAAACAAGCCATAGTTGTTCAGTCTTTCTTTTTGCACTAATATTAACTTTAACATTTATCATGCTAACTGATGCCTGTACATTCTGAGATGTGGTTCTTAACCTTTTTTTTTTTTTTTTTTTTTTTTTTTTTTTTTGCTTTTTTTTTTTTTTTTTTTGGGTATATTTTGTTTTTTTTTTTTT
>VUQH01000950.1:25684-45035 GCA_015106775.1 Etroplus canarensis
ATCTCTCTCCTCCACACACACACACACACACACACACACACACACACACACACACACACACACACACACACACTTGGAGCTTTGCGTTCTAGGCAAGCTAATCAGAAGCTTGTGAGAAAGTAAGTAGTACCCAGGCAGCACCTCGCATTCAAGATGAAGAAGTTGAGGGAGAAACATGCATAAATTGATAACTACAGTTGAAAATGAAAAATATATTGCTTTTCTGCAAAGTGTCCCCTCTAAAATATCATCAGATATGAAATAGTTTTGAATATACTGTATAGTGTTGAAGATGCCATCCTTAAGCAATATCCTATTCCATTGGCTTATATGAATTTTACCATTTCGGTGTCTGTTATTTTTATTCGTCCTCATTAATGTGACTGTGAAAAACAAGCCAAGTATCTGTTGTGAATTGCCACATCTTGGAATCCAAAAGAAAACGTACTCAATGCCAAGTCTATGCTACAACTGAAGATTTTTAACCACTCCACACTGCAAGCAATTGGTTGTATGACTGTAGGACTGCATCCAACGAGACAGATTATTTAAGTCTTTGGGCTCATTTTTAACTAAATTCCTTTAAAATATTTAAAACACTGTCAACAACATCAAGGTCAAATGAGGATGGGAAGAGTGAAGAGAGGAACAATTTAGAACAGTAGCAAATTGTCCTTAGAGACAGACAGACAGACAATAATTGCTATAAAGAAATATATGATATAAAGAAATTAGGTAATTTCTCTGCATCAATTATATTGTTCATCCACCTATTGATTCATTTCTCATTATACTGTAGACATATTTTTCCCTTCATGGATCTGTCATTGCATGTAGACAGAACATACATATGTAATACCATCCATAATCCTCCACTCGAACCATGTTAGCAGGCAGCACAGCTGACTCTGTTGACAATGCTATCAGTACATGTCAGCTGGCTATTGAGTTGCAAAATGTTTCTCCCTATCAGCATGATTTGTTGAGCACAGGAAAATCTAATTAGCCACCATCATTGGGGATGGAGCTTGACTGACACTGATGGACCCTACGTTGACGGTTTCCCTCTTATAATTCCCAGAGTCACCCAGCCTTCAATTTCAGTTCTTTTGCCCATCACTTTCATGTTCATCCTTTTAGGCATGATTCTAAACTATGAGAGAGATGGGTATAATGAATTTAACCAAAGGATAAACATGGAAGCGTATCCACTGACAGCTGTAGTGTTGGGGCTGAGCTTGCATCAGATGGATGCTGGATTTTAGCTTGTTTTCCTATTGGAGAGTGAAGCAAAGGGGAAGAAATTCATCTGGCTATCACTTCAGTGCAATGTCCTTTGATAAAATGTTGCAATTTCATTGAAAAGCAGTTCAAATCAACTATGAAACATTCACTAGGTGATAATTGCCATTTGAATTATTTCTAACCAAGATAATTGAGGTTTTCTTTGCATTTAGATTTCAACTCTCATCCTCAAAGCTTTTAATGTAAATATATAGTCCAGCACTCACCAAGCAGGATGGGATGAGGGTAATTAAAGCAACAGAGGTCATCTATTTTAGTGCTCGAGCTACATTTGCCTAGACAGGCGGTACATCTCAGCTTCTGCTGGCAATAACAGTGAAACGAAGGGGATTGAATTAGAATTTAATCAATACCAATTCATAGCCGTCCACAACTTAAAAAATAGACTTTGTTCACACAAAAACTTGCCAATAGGTAAATCATAAAATATCGGTGTATTTAGAGCGTATAGTAAATATATATCACTGTCCACACAGAAAATCTATATAGCTGACATCTGCGGTGAGACTGTGAGGTTATTTCTTCTGCTCAATTCTCTTCCAATTAGCTTTGCAGCTATAACTTTGGTCTGGTGCCTTGTTTTTCACTTCCAAATGTGAATGAAATCCATTTCTTAAATCTTTTAGATGGAATCTGTTTTCTCACTGCCTAAAGACCATATTTGTTATGTGTTCAAGCTGGATCTCGGGGCTCAGATTTGTACTGTGCAAAACCATTGATCCTTTAGCATGGTCAATTTTAACTGCATGAGTGTATCACTATAGCAACAAGTTAAACTTTAATTGTGATCTTTCAAATACGAATGCTAAATGAACTCACTGCATGGTGTTGAATGTATAAAAGAGCACCTAAATACCCGATATAAGCAAAGAAGCAGCCACACCTGTCATTTTGAAAACATACCTCAGGTCTTAACCAAGTTAACTCGAGATCATTCGAGGTGTTGCAATTAGACCTGATTGAAAACTGAAACAGGATACTGGAAGTATGCACTGTTCTTCTATGTTTTTTTTTTTGTTCTTGTGTAACAGCTGTGAGATTTGTATGACTAGTGTTCATAATGGCATGAAATTTAATAAATGGTGACTTTAAAGCAATCAACATGTTTACCAAGCTCTGGGATGATTTTGAAAGTCATTAATATGTGATGGGTATGGGTAAGTACAGTAAGTCCATTAGATTATGTGTATTATACACCCAACACAGCTGAAACATATAGCGCTTTTCCATACAGTACTTCTTTGATGCATTCTTTTGGCCCACTCACGCTGGCAGCACTATTGTTGTTGCTAAGGCTCTTAAAGTCTTTGTTATGCTTATGAAAGGTCTCAGTCTGTGATAACTATAATTCTCACTGTATGATTGTAGCAATCAATCATTGGAATTTGACAGTGTTTTTTTATTCACAACCATCGTCACGGATATTATTCAAGTAACCAGAGGTGCAAAAACAAGCTAAACAGATCCAGGTCTTATGAACAGTGCTGTTTATTTACACACATTTATGATCTAGAAGCATTCTGGGTCAATATAGCCTGTATTATACTGTGAAATGTTGTATAGTTGATTATAAAAGCATAAGGTACTATAAGAGTTTAACGACAAATTCTAAGTCAGGCAAAGATGTTTTTCAGTATGTCTGACATTGTATTCCATAGTTGTGTCAGCCTGCAGGGTGAAATGTGACCATCTATTCAAGGTTGGTTGGCTAAGGCAGTTAGATTGATCACAATGGGAGCAATCTCTTTTTTTCCCCAGACACTTGTTTGCGTTCTGTTAGAGAGCAGCGTAAGCTGTTCCAGTTGTCTCTATCAGAGCACACTCCTCTAAACCTCTCACACTTGTAGGCAGCTTGCAGACGCAAACACACCACAGTAGGCACAGTAGCTGTGTGCAGTCACTTTCAGATGTGCCCTCTTCTTTCTAGCACACCCACACACACATACACATTCACCTTATTACATTGTGCCTCAGTGAGAGAGTTATAGAGAACTCTAATCCATCTTTTACAGATGATACTGTAGCTGAGCTAGAGGGTTTGGCTTCAAAATAGTTCATCTCCAGACAAAGCTCTACCTTGACAGTGTTGTACACTTTTAGTGTATGGCTGAGTATTTTTCATTGTGTGTGGATTTTATGTGGTTATGTACAGCTCCTTTAGTCTCCATTAGCATTTGCAATGATTTGAACTCAATCATGCTGAATGTAACCAACAGGATTAAGGTTGTAGAGGCAGATGCCAGCCGCATCCAAAACATTGGGCACAAAAGGCAGCAGTGTCCTCTTTCTTTAAGGCAAATAATTTTGAAAAAGCTATTGAAAATGCAGTATCAATCTTCAGAAGCAGGTTGGCCTGCACGAGATATAAGAAAAGAACAGTTCGGCTATGCAGAGAAAAGGTTAACTCAACCTGACCTCTTGATGAGCTCCTGATATGAATGCTGATCAGTGTTGGCACCTAGAGCTATGTTGCATTTTGGCTTTTGCACTCTGTTATGGATGACACAGCAGAATGATTCTCCAGATACGAAAACTAGAGCCAGATTTGTACTGTGCAGGGCAAGACGGGAAAATAGGCATACCTAATTGCATTGATGTTTATAGAGAAAACCACGGAATGATCCTGTATGCATGGTACTTAAAGCTTTTGGGTGCATTTAGAGTGTCAGTTTTTTCCACCCAATTATATAAAAATTAATTCAGTATGGCACATATGTTGACAACATTTATACTTACCCAACAAAAGCATGTAAACAAATGCAGTACAGAAGAGCACCACAAACAAGAAATGACCAGCAATTTTAAGTACTTTGTTCATATCCCCTTCCCATGTCACACCTGTCTCATGCAGTCTTTTATGGTGTATCTTTATCTAGTTTATAAAGAAATTGGCATTTATAGTCTTGAGTTCTGACTATGGAATAATTCTCTGATTACTTAATTGATTGTTTCTTGCTATTATTTGCAAGTGTCATACCCAAACTGTTATTTACATAGGCAAAACAATAACATGCTGCATTCCCTATATGTGTGGAAAGATAGAAGAGGTGAATCAATAATGAGTCTCAATACAAAGGCAAACAGAAAAAGAAGATGTGATGCCGGGGTTAATGTTTTGGCTCCAGGAGATGACAGTGTTTAAAGAAATGTTGATACTTTGTGTCAAGTGTTAGTCAAACGTTACATTTAAAAAAAAAACAAAAAAAAAAAACTCAGTTTCCCTCCCCATACTCTCTCATCCTATAATCACAGTATAATCATGTTTAAATGGCAATGCCCTCTTCTTCAAGACTAAATTGCTAGTTTACAGCAAAACATCCCTCTTGGGCTATGATATCTGAGTGACATCTGCATTTAACATTGTACTTATTTACAAACTAAACCACTTGCTCAGATAAAGGTAATTTCTTTTCAGTTATCCGTCTACAGCAACATCTTATTAAAAGATAATGCAGGGAAACAGGGATTGTTAAAGATTGATGCAGTGGCTAAGATTTCATAACACAATGATGAGCACCATTGCATTCCTATGCAAATTCAGTACTCACTTAAATTATTTAAACATACATAAATAGTTCTAATTAACCTTTTAAAAAGTCAGTTATGGTCCCTTATTTATATTCCAACACACGTAAGGCAAATATCTATAAAATGTACACAAGTCCTCTTTTACAGTGCATCCGGAAAGTATTTACAGCGCTTCACTTTTTCCATATTTTGTTGTGTTACAACCTTTCCAGTCAACTGATATCAGCACAGGTGGACTCCAATTAAGATGTAGAAACGTCTCAAGGATGATCAGTGGAAACAGGATCCACCTGAGCTCAATTTTGAGCTTCATGGCAAAGGCTGTGAAAACTTGCATACATGTGATTTTCATTTTTAATAAATTTGCAAACATTTCAAAAAAAACTTTTTTCACATTATCATTATGGGGTGTTGTGTTTAAATTTTGAGGGAAAGAATTAATTTAATCCATTTTGGAAGAAGGCTGTAACACAACAAAATGTGAAGCACTGTGAATACTTTCTGGATGCACTGTATGTCTCTTAAGCATCATATTTTGAACATATTAAGATTTAAATTCACTCGAGCCAGATTTTCTCTATATAATACTGAAATTATCTGCATCATCATGAAAGGATCATGATTACTGTGGGAAGTTCCCATTTTATAATAATCTCTCTGGACAAGACCATGATGTTACATACATCTTTGATTACCAGTGAATTATTTAGGTTACTGGTTTCTGTTGTGGTGATGCTAACATTCTTGGCACCTTCAGTTGCTGTTGCTGCTCACTTATGCAAATGAAAATCATTCACAAGCAACGGATGGTCTCAAGAATGTCTTTTTGAGTCATTGGGATGAAACAACACAGTTGAACCTAATCAGTTTTTCATCGCTGCCATTCCTAAAGGGGCATGTAAATAATATCAAATAGGATGAGCTTTTACTCAGTCCATTTATAGCCGAGACCGTAAGTGGGTTTTTCCCCACTCTAGTCATTTTTCTTTATTATTGTTTAATAATCACATTATGTCCTCTCAAGGTACAGTTCAAACCCCCTGGTAAATTTATAATGCCCCTGCATCAAAAGTGGAGGCAGCCAACAGGATGTGTTTTGGCTGTCAGGCATTGGCAATCTCTTGCAGGACTAGAAGGCTAATGAATAATAAAAGTCACAGAAATGTCTCTGGTGATCCAGGAAGATATTGTTTTGATGGCTCTTGAGTTCCTTAGTATCTTCAAAATAGCAAGGATTATCTCAGGCCAAATATTCACACAGTTATCACTCCTAACAGCTAAAAAATTATAATGTACAGTTAAAATTGTTTGTGTTGGCAGTTGTTTAGACTCAAATCAGGACATACTTGTTGTCAAATTAATATAATAGTTTGACTCATTCCTCCATACCCCTGACTTGTCAACAAAAGTGTTATGCTAAATTTTTAATCCTGTTTACAGATTCTTAATTTGCTATTAGCTGCTCCTATCTGAAATTACCCAAGAGATGTATAAACTACCTCAAACTTGTACAATCACACAAGAATGCAAGCAATACAACAGACATTAGAATACGCAGAAAGACTAAACAGAAGATAGGACTATATACACACTGATTACTGATTGGGAACACTAAACCAAAGGGGAACAAGACACAAGTGAAGATAATCACTGCTATCACACAAAGCACAAAAAGCTACTAAACTAAAAAAGTAAATAACGATCATAACTGAAAATTCAGATATGAAACTGAACTTAACAAAATGATGAGAGCACAGGAGGAGGAGACAGAGAACACAGAGGTGACTAATAATACTTTAAACACAGCCAGGGCTAGAACTAAACTAGAACAAGAACTGAGGCTCAAAATACTAATGGATATATTTAAAACAGTACTAAAAACAAAGAAACTGTGAAACTGTCATCAACATAAGTCAGAATTCAAAACTCACCACAAAATCCAGGGGCCATGACTTGAGCAGCGATATAAAACAGAAAACTCACCTCTAAGAGCAAACATAACTTCAAATGCAATATTAATTACTAGAATGATAGATTAATAAAGGGAACAAACAGGCCTCTAAAATACTATAAACCCAAAATTCTAAACTTTTTACACAAAAATAACAAGAGAACCTAAACAGAATCTAGAAATAAATATATTAGCTAAGAATTCAAAACTAGAAACAAGAATCCAGAAACATTACATCCTGATGGCTACTCCCTGGTGGCAGTTGGTGAACCCATGATAAATTGATTTGATGCCTGGCTCAGTTATGAAATGACTCATTGGAGAAATCTGTTACTCTTATTTGTAAGTATCCCTAGTTAAATCTCTGTGTTTTGATTCCATTGACCCTGTAAAATCTATGCTAAATCTTGCCCCCTCTAAGCCAAATGGCAAACCACTGTAAGAGAAATCCCTTCCCCTTGTTTTCTCTTCCAACTTTTCTCAAATTCGATCTGTTTTCAATTAAGACAAAGAACATAAGAAAATATATTCAGAGATGTTTGTTGCTTGATGTTCCACAAGATACTCCTTTCTAGTTATTTCATTTAGTCCAGTATGAAAGTACTAACGCCTTTTTTCAGGAAACTTCTAAATTATGAATTACTAGAAGTTGAATACAAAATAATAAAATGTGCTTATAACGTAAGGGTTAATAGTACATAATGTAGATTTCTAGTATTATGCTGGGGTTAGAAGCGCAAATCTTATAAATATTTAACCCATATGGCCTGCTGGTACAGCCATCCCTGTTCTTCAAGTGTGTATCTTAAAATATTAATCTCTTCAAAACAGAATATAATTTCCCAGTCTGTCACAGTTTTTCCCAAATGCATGCACATGCACAAAAATATACACATCCAAGAAGAAAAAGCAAAAAGAAATCTCTGAAGATGAAGAGGAATACGTCCCCTTTAGCGGCATCCCCTCTCTCACACCGTGTCCGTCTCCCCTCATCCTTTTTCTGACTCTCTGTTATCTCTAGTGCTTTGAAACAGCACCTGTTACTGACTTGCATCTTGGGAGCTCCGTCATGATGTAGTGCACACTCCTGCATGATACAGTGCGAGCTCCTGATTTCAAGTTCAGCCCAGCTTATGTGAGAGGCAAACAAGCCAGGACATCTTCATCCTCCAAGAGCTTAATGACTTCTTGGAGCATTGTGGATAGGGCACACCAGAACATTGTGTGCTGTGTTTCCTTTTGTGCCCCCTGCTTACTAAAATATTTTACTTAGCTTGTTAGTTCAGATGGCATTTGAGGGAGATGTTTTTTTTGTTTTGTTTTGTTTTTTTTCCTTGATGGATGAGATAGTCACACCAGCCTTGTTTACTGTCTTAGCTGATGAAAATGTAATGATCCCTACAGCAAAATGGGGACATCGCAGCAGCAATTACACCAGGGTACAGCTGAAGGAAATGCAATGTACTGTAAACACTCTTTAGCAGGGGTGGAAAATGTATTCAGGATAACATCCAAAAAGGGGTGAAAGAGAAATGAGGACACTATAACCTCACTTAACTATATTCACCATGTATTTACTTCAGTGGTAAAGTGGCTCATTAGTGAGAACCCTAATGAAGCTGTAATTAACTGTAGCTGTGTTTGCATGTGCATTATCTGACACTACACTATAATTCTTTGATTTTGCAACCTATATTCTAATCATGCTTCACACTGTATATGATACAGACTTTCATGTCCTCAGCAAATTAAAAACAGCTTATTAATGAAGTATTAAGTGTTAAGTTACTTCAATATATTATGTGACAGCCATCCCTTTAGCTTCTATTTTTTTGTCATCTTCTTGGTATAACATATAAGTTTTGAACACGGACACATCCTGGCAGCTGCATATTACTCATGTAGGTAAACAGCTCACATGTAGCCGTAGAAATCTATAAAATCTCGCTGAAGGTATAAATAATGTCTCTACCTTCTCTTCTGCACTGCTGCAAAAGACAGATCGGAATGTGTGCCACTGCACGATGAGATACAGGGAGAAGACTGCCTTTATTGGAGACATTTTGGCATTATTGTTATTTATTTTTCAGCTTAGAACAATAGGGGCAGACTGCAGCCAACTCGTACCTATTCTTACCCCGTATCTCATCAATAACAATGAGAGAAGTGTCAGCTACTGATTATGCTTTGATATTGAGATTGAAGCAGTGATGGTTGTGAGTGTGTATGTATGCTTGTGTTTGTTGGTGTGTGTGGTGGTTGTGATGTGTTTATGTGTGTATTTCTTATTATAAAAGAAATTACATCACTGAGGTCTACTTTTTGTGCTCATAAGGATGGATTATAAAAATGGATTTCTGTCAGTCATCCTGACCTTCCCAGTGGGTAAAATTAGGCAGTGG
Source organism: Etroplus canarensis (assembly GCA_015106775.1). Lineage (NCBI taxonomy): Eukaryota > Metazoa > Chordata > Actinopteri > Cichliformes > Cichlidae > Etroplus > Etroplus canarensis. The sequence goes on from VUQH01000950.1 coordinate 34,871, forward strand.
TGGAAAGCAAACGCAGCTTAAATCAGCTGCATGTCCTCAACCTCCTTCTGTGCTGTATTCATACGCTCGATAGGACTATATCACGGACTGCAGCAGGTGCTGTATCTCAGAACAGAACAAATTAAAATACCACAGTGTTCACTAGCCCCACACAGTGAATGGATTTTAAATAATGTATTTCAATATTTAGCAATTAACATAATGCCATATTGCATCTGTGCTCCAATGCGTATGCAAATCTTGATTTTATTATGCATGCCTTGTAGGTCAAGTTATGGAAATTAGGGGTAACGCCCAATTCAGTAATACTTGAAAACATCAACCGCACCAGTTGGTGTGCCATATGACATGTGGCAGCTAGTCAAAAGACTTGGTGCCATGTGATAAATGTGTCTATTGAGTGTGGCGAGAACCCCTGCTGCCAAACAATGATTGCTTTTGATAGTGAGACTGAAGAAAGTAATTTCCAAGAAGTCAGGTAATTAAGGAAAATCTAGTTCAGTCCAACATTATCTTTATTTCAAGTTACTTGTAGGTATTTTTAGTTTACTTAGACTCCTTGTAAATAAATTAGATCGCGTGCCAAGGTTTATGTAGTGTCTCTCCCTCTTATGTTAACTAATATTCCCGAGGCATGTGTTTATGCTAGCATAAAACATTGTTAATTTCATTGTGGCAAAATGATCTAGCATCTAACAGCTGGAAGTGGTAATTTCCTGCAGTTCTGGGTTAGCCAGCTTTATTCCTACGCCAACTAAATGTATATAGCTCAAATAAATCAAGCATTGCTGCAGAACTTTTATACTGAGACAGAGACCATAGTTGTGTTTAACTAGAGCTTTCTTTACATGAGGCACAGCCTTAATATTAAACCATAAAACATTTAAAAAAAAAAAAATCTGTGAAAATTTCCAGTGCAGCTACGCTATGTGGACAAAAGTATTGGGTTACCTACACATTACACATTACACCTACACATAAAAGCAGGAGCTTTTATGGGATCCCATTCTATATCCATAGGCAATAATGTGGAGTTCCTCACCCCCTTTGAAACCATTAACAGCTTCCACTCTTCTGGGAGGACTTTCTGCAAGGTTTTGGAGTGAGTCTGTATATCCATTTATTCAGATAAGCATTTGTAAAGTCAGACACTGATGTAGGATAAGAGGGCCTGGCTCTCAAGACTGTTCCCACAAAACTGGAAGCATAGAATTATCTACAATGTTAAGCTGAAACGTTAAGATTTCTCTTCACTCAAACTAAAAGGCCCAGGCCAAACCCAGAAATATAACCCCATAGCATTATCTCTTTACAGCTGACACAATACAGTCAAGCAGGTAATATTCTCCTGGCATTCACCAATCCTGGACTCAGCCATCTGACTGCAAGGTAGAGACTTGTGATCCAGTGACACTGTGCTTCACACCTCTCCGTCTAATGCTTGGCATTGTGCTTAGTAATGTAAAATTTGCATGCAGCTGCTCGGCCATGGAAACACATGCCATGAAGCTCCTGGTGTACAGTTTTTGTGCTGATGTGACTTTTACACACTATAGCCCTCAGCACTTGACGAGGGAAGTTTATGTGGTCCGCCACTTGGTCCCTAAGTTGCTGTGGATTCTAAACACTTCCACTTTGCAATAATACCACTTACAGTTGATCATGGAACATCTAGGAGACTTGTCACAATTGTGGCATCCTACTACAGTATCATGCTCGAGTTCAGTGAGCTCTTGGGAAGGACCCATTCTTTCAGAAATGTTTGTCAAGGACACTACTTTGCAAGAGGCTTGATTTTTAAAAACCTGTGACAATGGGGCTAAATCAAACACCTGACTTTAATGATTAAGAAGTATAACCTAATACTTTTGTCCAGATGACATATGTGCTACCTTAGAAAAGCATTGGTATGAGAAGGCAGACTGTCAATAGAAATAGGTTATAAAAAAGATAGTATTACTATTACTGTTGGAATAATAATAGTAAGCGCAAGCTTAAAAGCTAGACCCATTCCTACATTTGTGTAGCTTTAGAGAAGTATGAAAGCCAATAAGAGCCATTTTACAACTTTACTGTGATCATAACTCTTTCATTTTTATATGTTTATTGATAGAGAACAAGCGAAAATTCCTTAATGGAGAAAAGAGTCAAGTTGTCAATTTTCTGAGCACAATTACTCTGGACAAGAAATAATTAAATCCCACCTTTTTATGCCAGCCTACATTAGAAATTTATTTTAGGAACTATTTGCTATTTGGTTGAGCATTAGATGAAAAGTTTATTCCACACTTCTGTTTGTACAGTAAATATCAGGTTACAGCCAGAACTGTTTTGCAGCTTAGCTAAACATGGGAACGGCGAGAGAAAGTTAGTATGTTACCTTGGTGCTCAGAAAACCATAACTGCAGCTTAAAAAGTAATCTCAGCTTGATTGACTTGTAAAACTTTAATGTCAATTAAAGAACATCATAAACTGTGTAACAGAAACTGCTATGTCTTTGCAAGTGCCTGTGAACAGATGCTAGTAAAACTAAGCTATTAATCCCCTTTTAAGTTCTGTAACACACAATTTATCTACTAACAATTACTGAAAGTGTGCATCAAAAAAAAAAGATGTTATGGGTTAAGGTTTTTAACCACACATAGGTTCAATCCTTAATCATTCATCGCGTCACTAAGTGCCATCCCCTGACAGTAAGATTTGGCATCTCTTTAGTGCCTCATCGGCAATAGCATATGGAGTTATTTTATAGAACATCTTCTTCTTCTTCTTCTTTCGGCTGCTCCCGTTAGGGGTCGCCACAGCAGATCATCTGCCTCCATCTCACCCTATCCCTTGCATCCTCTTCCTTCACACCAACCCTTTGCATGTCCTCCTTCACAGTTTCAGTTGAGACTTGGGAAATTAAGGAAAAAATAATGCTTTCAAAATTACTTTTGCTACAGTAATAGAGGATTATGTAAAAATAAAAGACCCTGTGTTTATGATGTATGTGGAGAAAATCTTGAATCAGGCCCTCTTGACATAATGATCAGCATTAAGGAACATCATGCTTTGAATGGCTGGTTCTTTCTTTCTTTCTTTCTTTCTTTCTTTCTTTCTTTCTTTCTTTCTTTCTTTCTTTCTTTCCTCTATATCTCTTGTGAAGCAGTCTGTCAGTCCCTCAGCAGGGACGTAGTTTATTAATGTGACACAGGGTAAAAGGACACGTCAAAGGAGATCAATCACCGGGCTGTGGCACGGGACGAGAAAGCTTTTAATAAACCCAATCATCTGGGTGCTTCTCTGTCTCTTTTTTATTTAATGTGGCTGACATTTGGCATTGAGGAACCCCACACCCTTCCATTTGTACTCCCTGGATATGCTGTATCAGAATTACTGATGGAGAGGTCATTGTTTCACCACTCAGCTGAAAAACTGCCAGGGAGTTTGTAAGAAGTACTGTAGACTTCGAGAAAAAGTATTTATTTGAGAATGATGGGGGATGTTTGATTCAGTTTTTGGGTTAAAATGCCACTGGCAATGGTCATGACACTTTCTTCAAGTAGCAGTTTTAGGGAGCAATTATTTCCCAGGTTCCATCCTCTTAGCCTGTACTAGTAATAACTAGTGGTAAAAATCTCTTGAATCTGGTTGACAAATGAAACTGAAGAATAATATCTATTTTATATTTTATTTCTATTTGAAACAGAAATACATTTATCAGGTTAAGGTCAGACAACAAGGAACACAGTTATGCATTTACTTCATCATTAGGCAGGATGTGCCGCCAGCCATGTTACTTAATTTGGGGTCATGACAAAGGGCTTTGATGTGAGTGACATGGAGGTGCCAGAACTACTGGCTATGTGGATGCTCAGAGCAATAGTAGTGTGTGGGGCTGAGGAAGGCGACACTGACCCCTGACACCCTGACATACCACAGTATAGCCCCTCTCCAGTATCACTGTAGGGGATGATCAACCAGGAAAAAGTGATGTTTAAACTCCAGAGCACAAACTCAACAGACAGAGTCATTCATTCATTCATTACAAGTCTGTACATGCTGCATGTATCACTCTGCTGGCTAAAACAGATTCAAAGTCATAAACCTGATTGTACTTTTAGGATCTGGAAACCAGCTGCTGAATGAAATGAAGTTTTTAGGTTCCTTTTTGTGCTTTCCTGAATCATTTAAAGCCATTTCAACTCAAACCTAAGTTCTCCTGTTGCATAAAAGATGTGACTTAGCTGTGTTTGCTCTCAATGACAAGTTCAAAGACACCTTATGAGTTTAAAAAAACATGTAAAACCAACTGAGTTAACATAACAAAGAGGGAGGTTTCACTCTTAAACAGTTTATGCTGTGAAGTTAACAAAACCCCACATGGACAAAAGTACTGGGCCACTATAGTAGCTTTTATGACATCCTAGTATTGATATGGAGTTGGTTCACCCCCTTTGCAACTATAACAGCTTCCAATCTTCTGGGAAGACTTTGTATAACATTTTGATGTGTTTCTGTGTAAATTTTTGCCCATTCATCCAGAAGAGTTATGTCAAATGAGAGGGTCTGGTTCACAGTCTTCCTACTAGTTCATCCCAAAGGTGTTGGATGAAGTTGAGGTCAGGGCCTTGTGTGGGCCAGTCAAGTTCTTCCACACCAAATTCATTCAATTATGCCTTTATGGATCTTGCTTTGTGCTCTGGGGCGCAGTCATGCTGGAAGAGAAAAGGGCCTTCCCCAAACTGTTCCCACAAAGTTAAAAGCATAGAATTGTTCAGAATGTCTTGGTAAGCTGCAGCATTAAAATTTCTCTTTTCTGGATCGGGGCCCAGAACAACCCCAGGAAAACAACCTATTAGCATTATCCCTCCTCTACCAAACTTTATATTTGGCACAATGCATCAGGCAGGTAGATTCTCCCAGCGATGTAAGACTTGAATGCGGCTGCTCAGCCATGGGAACCCATGCCACAGCTCCTTGCACACAGTTATTGTGCTGATGTTAATGGCAGGGCAGGTGTGGAACTCTGTAGTTATTGAGTCAGCAGAGCTTTGCTGACATTTATGCACTATGTGCCTCAGCACTCTGTTCTGTAACTTTGCGGGTCTGCCCTTTTGTGATTTAGTTGCTGTGCTGCCTTAATGCTTCCACTTTGCAATGATGCCACATACAGATAATGTTAAAATATCTAGGAGGGGAGAAATTTCATGACTTTTTGCAATGATGGGATCCTATTACAGCACCACCCTTGAATTCAGTCAGCTCTTTGGAATGACCCATTCTTTCACAAATGTTTGTAAAAGCAGACTATGGCAATGGCTAGGTGCTAGATTTTATGCACCCTTGTCAATGGGACTGAATGAAGCACCTGAATTTAATAATTAAGTGTAGTGGCTAAATGTTTTTGTTTGTATAGTGCATGTTAACTGTATTTATTTAGAAATTTCATTCAGTGAATTGAGCTGCACATTCATGCAACACATCACTTCAAGCCAAGTTAGGGGAACTCAAGTTTTGATGAGGTCAGAACATAAAAATTAGGAATGAGAATTAATTTTCACATTAGTTTCATGTGCATGTTCATCCACATTTCAGTGCATTAATGTAACCATAGAGCTTTGTTAGAATATAAGACTCGTACATAAGTTAAGTACCATTAAGACTGTTCAAGAACTTCTGTACATGTTTCTCAGTCTTTAAAAAAAATAAAAAATAAAAAAGCATGTGGGAGTTGCAGTCTTTTTTCTGCATGCATCTCTTCATTTTCCAAGTTAAAACTCCCACCTCAAAAGTCAACATTGTCACCACTCAAACCATAAACTCAGAGATATGACAAGCTCTTGTAAATTAGTTGCTGGAGCTATGGGAGTCAAAAGAAATTGTCTGTTTTTGTGCTCTAGCTTTTGTAGAGGAGTTGTTCTCATAGATGAGCTCCCCTCTGTTGGAAACGATTCATGTCACAATTATTGTGAGGTAAATACTGGGAGGAGAACAGGAAGAAGTTTAAAAAAAAGAGGGAGTGAGAGACATTGAGAGAAAGCATGAGAGCCTTGTTGCTGCTCATGAGGAGTGAATGAAAAATGAAAACAACTCAAAGTGGGTCAGCAGACTGCCAGTTCTCAGTCTGGTGAATGTACATGCTCGTATGCACCCACGCATGCGAACACACACACACACACACACGTACACATTTGCATGCATAATGTGCACGCACATATACAAAATGAGACACTCCAGAGGATGTGTACTGAGTGAAGCATAGCACATTTGACAAAGCGAGCGATGCAATTGTGGCATTTTGTTTATTCATTGTTGCACTGCAGTCCTCCACCTGAGCTAACAATCTCATAGCTCCTTTTCTATGTGTCACCTTAGATTTTAGATGGCAGGAAGCTGGTCTTAAATGAGTCTACATCTATTTCCATTTACTCCTTACCTGTCAGACAAGGTTACACAGTCAATGTCAATACTGTTCCCTCTTGCAGCTGCTTGATGAAGGGAATCAGTTTAAATTACATGGATGTGAGTTCCTCTGTATTCTCCAAAATATAATTTGTAAATCCACTAGACAGGTATGGAGAGCAAACTTTGAGCTTGCTCGTTATCCCTCATTGGTCATGAGTGCATAATGCTTACCGACCTTCTTTCTCTACATTCTCTACACTCTTTTTCTCTCTACATTCCTGATGTAGCTATAGAGTAAGCAGACAAAAAGGAAGATGGATACAAAAATTATAAACCAAAGAAGACAGAAATTATTAAGTTATTTTCACAGCAGCAAAATTATTCTCAGCCTCTGATAGTAGCCTTAACTCAGAATTGCTGAAGCCAGGGGCAATGTTCACTGGCCTTCCCTTAGAGGAGTCCTGCTCTGTGCTCCTCTTTGCCAGCATCAGGATGGATTCCAGAAAAAGACTGGGCCAAATAAGGTCAGCAGAGGGCTTGGACATCTTTTGGGGGCCAAATAAACCAAAGGAGCCAATCATCTAAAAGAAGAGGAGCAGCTGAGGGAGCTATGCGGAGGAAGAGTGTCCTAATATTTGATAGTTCCCATTTGTCTTAACTAATCCTTCTATTTAAAATGTGCATGCTCAGCTTATGGACACAATTAGGTCAGGGGATGGATGATTAAGGTTTGCAGAGGGGTAGATGATTCAGCATTGATGATCTTGTAGTTTATGCAGTGATGCAAATAGCATTTACAAATACATATCACACATTCTTTGCTGCCTGCTCGTGGTTGTGAATTTTTTTATTGACATGTAATGGCTAGACAGAAGAGACAAACCCAAATTGCAAATTATGTAAATATTTCCTATATAAATAATGCATTAATTAGATGTTCGTTTAACTACATTTGCTTATTTTTATGTTTGCCCTTTGGCTTATTATATGACGAATGAACCAAGTCATAAATCACATGCACGCCACAGTTTATATATTTGCCACTAGATGGCAGCACCATCCTGAGAAGGGTCATCAGTCACGCACACATGCACACACGCACACATGCACACACACATGCACACACACACACACACACACACACACATTCGTTATTCACACCCGAATCCTAGCACATCTACTTTCACAAGTGAGAACAAAGATGCCTGCAGGTGTTTCTACGACTCTGAGCCCTACTACACTGCATCTGTTTTGCATAAGAAAGCGTCAGACATGAAATGGCGGGATGATGCTGTATTGTTGTGGGCGACTGTATGTTTTTTCTAAAGCTAGTTTGATTGTGCGCAGTTCTGTGCAAGTGCCAGGAAATGCATTAGTAAAGAGTGAGAGAGGGGGAGCCAGCAGCAGCCAGTCACAGCCTCTTTGCATCAGCGGGCGGGCTGTCTGAGATACTATTCCCCCTTCTGTTTTTGGAATTTTTCCAACTTGGACAGAGCACATCCCATTTAGGGTGCTTAGTCTGGAAATGGGCTCCCATCAGCACCAGCAGTCCCATCATTGGCCTCCCATTTTGGAGAAGTCATTAATTTCCTAATCAACAAAAAATTGCCCCGTCATTCGGAGAGAGCTTGTCGTTGAGAGGGTGAACAAGAACTAATTAAAATGCCCTCAGCGCACATCGACAAGCTTTTTACACGATTATTCAGCCTGCTGCGTGTGTTCAAATAAACAAGGAAGCAAAGTTGCTCTCTGATAAACCCCATTTCATGCTGAATTCATGCATTTGTACATGTGCTGTGGCTGGTTCTCTGCACCGCCACATTGATCTGACCTTGAGAATGGGAAGGGGAGATACAGGCAACGCTAGCAGGGGCAGCGGCGCACAGGGCTAATCTCCAGAGCATGCTGCTCGATGAAGGGTGCTGATAGTGAGCAGCGGTGGCGTCTCCAGCAGTAGAGATATGTATCGCTCGAGATTGGAGACAGAGCCCTCGAAGTGAAGCAAAGGATTTGAAAAGCAACTTTAAGAATTTGCAGTTCAGCCTCATTTTCTGCGCGTTCTGATTTTCAGCAGAGGTAACACAACTCAGTGTGAGGACAAGGAACAAAAATGCATGTGGGGTTCACCGGGAAGTAAGAAAACTTGTGGAAGCTGTTGCAGTAAATGTTTTATGTGTTGTTTGTCAAGGCCACATTAAGGTACCAAAGCTGCAGGACCTTTTTTCTTTCGAGCCCCTGATTTCTCCAGCACAAAGCAACTATTTTTCTGCTACAGCTACTGTTTGAACAAACACCACACACCCAAGTTTTCATGCCATAATTCATGATTTCAGTTACTTTTATTATGGCTAAAAAACAAGTCCTATATGGATGATAATACCAAAATGAATAAAGCTTACAATAAAATTTGAAATAATAAATAATAACTCATCACACTAAATCTCCTGTCCCTGTTGCTGACAAGAGACATACAAAATTCCATCCATGTGCAAAGATAACTTCTCACACTACAACAACTTACTGTAAGATTAAATGTGTTCATTTTCACAGGCTACTTGTTGCCATATGCTAGGCAGTTTGAGTAGAGAGGTCATGTTATGAGTTTATCCCAGCTGACATAGGGAAAGAGGTGGGATACATCCTGCCAGCACAGAGAGACAGACAACCATTTAGGGTCACATTTACCTATGACCAATTTAGAATCACCAATTAATCTCGCAAGTACAGGTACATCTAAAAAAATTTGAATATCATGAAAAAGTTCAATGTTTTTTCTCACTCATTTCAGAAAGTGAAACCCATATATTGAATAGATTCATTACACACAGAGTGAAATATTTCAAGCCTTTATTTCTTGAAATTTTGATGATTATGGTTTACAGATAATAAAAACTCAAAATTCAGCATCTCAGAAAATTAGAATATTTCACAAGATAAATAAAAAAATGATATTTTAAACAGAAATGTCAGGCTTCTGAAAAGTATGTTCATTTCTATGCACTTAATACTAGGTTGGGCCTCCTTTTGCATGAATTACTGCATCAGTGTGGTGTGGCATGGAGGCAATCAGCCTGTGGCACTGCTCAGGTGTAATGGAAGCCCAGGTTGCTTTGATAACAGCCTTCAGGTCATCTGCATTGTTGGGTCTGGTATCTCTCATCTTCCTCTTGACAATACCCCATAGATTCTCTATGGGGTTCAGGTCAGGCGAGTTTGCTGGCCAATCAAGCACAGTAACACCATGGTCATTGAACCAGCTTTTGGTACCTTTGGCAGTGTGGACAGGTGCCAAGTCCTACTGGAAAATGAAATCAGCATCTCCATAAAGCTTGTCAGCAGAAGGAAGCATGAAGTGCTCTAAAATTTCCTGGTAGATGCTTCTGACGTTGTCTCTGGTTCAGGAGTGACTTGACATGAGGAATGCAACATTTGTAGCCCATGTCTAGGATTCGTCTGTGCATATTGGCTCGTGATGCACTGACTCCAGCCTCAGTCCTCTCCTTGTGAAGCTCCCCCAACTTCTTGAACGGATTTTGCCTGACAATCTCTCAAGGCCACAGTTATCCCTTTTGCTGGTGCACCTTTTCCTACCACACTTTTCCCTTCCACTCAACTTTCTATGAATATTTGTGGATACAGCACTCTGTGAACAACTAGCTTCTTGAGCAATGACCTTTTGTGGCTTACCCTCCTTGTGGAGGGTGTCAATGACTGTCCTCTGGACATCTGTCAAATCAGCAGTCTTCGCCATGATTGTGTAGCCTACTGACCCAG